>VWPU01004423.1:0-125192 GCA_013398955.1 Callaeas wilsoni
CCGACCCGGCCCCCCCGCTCCGCTACCCCCGAGGCTACCGCGCCCCCGGGGAAAAGCATCGCCCGTCTCTCCCTTCCTTCCCCCCTTCCTCCCTTCCTTCCTTCCTCCCTTCCCTGGCCGCGCAGGCCCGTGAGGCTCCCGCCCGCTGCGCCCCAGGGGAATGAGAGGGACCGTAGGAGCGGCACAGGAAAGACCACCGCTGTCATACCGGGTTAAGTTTTTATTTCAGCTTTACTCTCTTCCAGAGGAGCCCGGCTGCTCCTCCGGCTGGCTCAGAGCTCCCGGATGCCAGGGGTGGGGGATAGTTTCCCCACACTGCCCAGCCCCCGGCGGCGGGGCAGCGCACAGCCGGAGCTGGAGCAGCACCGAGAGAGGGCAGCGGTGCCGTGCGGTGAAGCCGCTAGGACAGGAGCAGCGGGAATTGGCAGCTGTCCCTCCTCGCCAGGAC
This sequence comes from Callaeas wilsoni, assembly GCA_013398955.1. Taxonomy (NCBI): domain Eukaryota; kingdom Metazoa; phylum Chordata; class Aves; order Passeriformes; family Callaeidae; genus Callaeas; species Callaeas wilsoni. The sequence goes on from VWPU01004423.1 coordinate 449, forward strand.
TATAAAAATACCCGCGTAGCTTTTCAGTTTTGGGTTATCTTTATTTTACAGTTTATAAAAAGCTTTGCCCAATGCGTGTGCTCCATTAAACTTCCGTGCCGTCGTGCAAATTGCTGTGGACTTTGACTTCCAAGTTCACCTGCTTCACTTTCCTGCCCTGCCCCTGGCAGACGCCGCCGTTTTCCCTCGGTGGATGAAGGTTCCTAACGGTGCAACACCGGCTGCCCACGGCCTTCGGGGCGCCCCGGGGCAGCTCCACCTTGGTGTTCAAGGGGTGCTCCTCGGGGGCGCTCCTGGCAGCCTCCCGCTTGCGCCGCAGCTTGCGGCACTTCCTGGCCAGGAGGCAAACTCCGCACAGCACCAGCAGCAGCAGCGTGAGGGCGGTGAAGGCGCTGCCCAGGGAAGCGCCCGTCTGGGACAAGGAGGCTGCCAGGGCAGCTTCCTCCCTCTCCAAGAGCAGCGACTTCATGTTGGTGCCGTTCTTCAGCTGGTCGCCCTCGTTGTCGTAGATCAGGGAGTCATCCAGCGCCGGCCTCCCGGCGCCCTCGGCCAGGTCCCTGCGGCCACGCTGCCAGCGGCGAGCCAGGGAGCGCTGGACACGGGGCCCGGCCGTGCCCTCTGGGCCGATCACGTAGATCACTTGGAGGTACCACTGGTGTCCAGCTTCCACCTTTCCCAAAGGGAAGGCGTGGACAGAGGGAGCGTTAACAATGGCTTTTACATCAAGTGATTCTGGTAAGAGCTGGTGTGTTTTGTGTCCTGTTTCTGACAAAGCTCAGTGGGTTTTTCTAAGCACCTGCAGTAACACTGACCACCCACTGAAGTGCCCAGCCTTTGCCAATGACAATAATTCATTCATGAACACGAATAATATGTTTTTAGAGGGCTTTTTCCTGAGTGCTTCAGGAAAAAAAAAAAAATAAAATTGCCAGAATAATATCCTCATCTCCATTTCTGTGTCACGGTTGACTTCTGAAGGCCCAGAGCCTACAATTCACCAAGTGTTTGGGAGGTCCTGGACAGAGAAGTCAGTTCTGGGGCTACCAAAAGCACTGGGTACATACCTTGTAGAGAGCATCCACCTTGAGAGTAAATCCATCGACTCCGGGCATGCTGCTCACCGAGTGGAACTCGGACAGCTCGGAAGCAAAGTGGGCGTCAAAAGGCACATCGTGGAAATACTTATCCGTCACTTCTGGCTGGTTTCGGTCCTGCAAGTCAGAGAGGTGCCATGAGGGATGCTGTCTGCTTTCCCAAGGGAGGCTGGAAGCCAGGGCACTACATAATACCTGCGCGAGGAATCTAATCTGAATGCCCCGTCTCCACGCCTAAGTGTGGGCACAGATTAAGAACACTCGTGGACAAACAGTGGGGAAAAACTCATCTTGTGTTCACAGTTTGCACCAGCACTACAAAACATCCACCAGGTTCCTTTCCTCATCCCTTTGCAGTTCTGCTCGTTGCCAGAGAAAATCCCAAGTGGGAAGCAGGAGCAGAGGACTCACCAGGAGGAGGAATCGGTGTTTCAGGTACTTGTTGGGTTGGATGCAGCCGTACTGGGGCCCCTCATTGTAGACGGTGCCCATGGGGTCGAAGAAGGGCACGTAGCCATCCCTGCCTGTGCACAGGTAGACCTTCTCCAGCTGCAGCTTGTAAGCGGCGTTGAGGTTTTGTTCTGGGTGCCAGAGCACGCGCCCGTACAGGATTTGCCCTGGGGAGGTTGGGAGAAAGAGGGGCAGGTGAAATTCCCCAACCAGGGAAATGCTGCTAAAACCAAATGAGCTGGACCACACGTGGCTCTGGGTTTAGAGGGGTTTGGATTGCTTGGGAAGGGCCTGGTGTGTGGGGGTGACAAAACACGGTGCCAGAGCATGTTGTTGTTTTACAGGGCTGTAAGATGCTCAAAATGTCATTTGTTGCTGTGGAAGAGGCAAAGCCATATCTGGGTTCTGCCCTTTCCTCTCCAGGAAATGGAAGCTGTGAAGGCAGAAACACTGGGCACAAGCAGAATAGGAGAGGTAAATCCTACCCTTGGAAAAAGCCCCTTTGTAATCCATTTCTGCCAGAGACATTTCGGATTTGGTGGGGTCCATTAGAAAAACCTTCTCGTTGTTACAGAGCTGAAACTCTGTGTTCAGGGAGTAAACGACTGGAACTGGGCGGTTTGTCTGCTGGAAGGCAATCGGGATCAAAAACCTGGAATTGGGACAAGAAAGGAAACAGAGGAGAGATGAGGTTTGGACACGTGCACCCCAAAGGGGCTGACCCTGCCCTGCTGCCGTGGGGATGGGCCCTCCTTACCGCTCGGGTGCGTGAGCCGTGCAGGGCAGGGGCTTGTCTCCAGGCTCTGCCCACGGCTGCGTGGGCTGCACCGTGCAGGGGATCAGGAAGATGGTGTACTCTCCAGAGTAATCCTTCCTGGGAACAGACAGGAGACCCTGCAGTCACCAAGCAGAGCTCTGAGCTCTTCACCCGGGGCAGCACCTCTCTCTTGCCCCAGCAATGTCATCCAGCAGTCCCTGAGGGACAAATGTGACCTTCTGAAATGCACTGTCACCTCTGGGATCAGTCTATCCGCAGGCTTCATTGCTGGAAAAATGCCTCTAGAAGAGGCTGAGTTGATTTTTCTCTCAGCAGAACAGTGTTCCAGCCCTGACAGCGACTCCCCACATGCTCCAGCTCTGACCAAGCTCCTGAGCATTCCACACTACTGCTGTGGCTGCTGGAAGGGCACCAGGGAAAACACGGTGCAGTGGGAAGCTGCTGAAGGGGACGGGACCCCCAGCCCTCACCTGTTGTAGGAGCTGGTTGCTCTCCAGAGCTGGTAGGGAGAGTCAAAAGTCTGAGCACTCCACAGCAGCTGCAGGTCAAATTCGATCCCTCCCAGGTGCTCTGGAGTCATTAAAGAGGACCTGACATCTGGCAGGCTGTGGTGCTCCATGACAAACAGTCCTGGGGGGAGGGAGGAGGACAAGGAGGTGGCAGGAGGCAGAGCAGGGAGAGGCCCCACCTCAGCACTGAGGGGTTCCTGGTGGGGACGGGGACTTGTTCCGCTGCCTGTGCCGTCGGAGCAGAGCTGTGTGAGACGCTGGTTTGTGTCCCTGTCAGGATCGCTGCCCTCACCTCTGAACTTGGCCTGCGTCTTGAACTCGATGACCAGCCGGCCGTCCTCGCGGATGTAGATGCGGATTATCTGCAGGCGTGCCGAGAGCACGCTGTCCGTCTGGATCCCTGCAAGGACAGCGGCACTGGGAGCCCACACAGCACACCCGCTCCTCAGCTGGGCTCTGCCAGCCACAGAAGCGTTTGGGAGATCTCCAAAAGGCAGGGTTTAGTTGGGATCATCCTCCAGTGAGCCAGCTACACACTTCCTCCGTTATCCATTCGCTGCCTAAGCCCCCCGCAAGCACGAAGGAAGGAAATATTCTGAGTTCCCCACTCCCTCAGCACTCTGGCAGTGCAGGAACTAAGGGAAAAACGTGGAGGAGCCACTTCTTCCATAGCCCTTGGAGTGCCTCAGGCTCACCTGTCCTCCAGAGAACGGTGTCGTAGAAGAAGGAGAACTCCATCTCCGTGTGGTGCTCCAGGGAAGCCCAGCCCCTCGGTGCCGTCACGTAGATGTAGGACACGTAGAGAGGGACATGGACTGTCAGGAAGGACTGGGCAGAGTCCCTTACCTGGCAATAAAACCCCAAAAAGGGGGTTATGCACCTTCCAAATGAAGGCAGAGGTGACTCTGAACATTCTTTACGTGTCGGTTCCTCAGACAAACCTGTGTTTTAATTCAGGGGCAGGGCTAAGGTTCGCTGGGACCACAGGAAAAAGGAGCTCTGGGTGCAATTTCACCTCAAAACCCCCCGGTTTCCAAGGCTGTGAATTAAAAATCACCAATTCTGCTTGCTCAGGCCTCCCACAGCTCTCCATTTATTATCTGCAGAGTGCAGCTGTACTTTGCAGGCCCCAGAGAGTTCAGGGAGACGTTCCAGCCTGGCTGCTGCCAGGCTCCACATGCTCCACTGGGCAGTGGTTCAGGCCAAGTAGCTCATCTGGATTTGTGCAAACAATTGGAGCTATAAAAGGAAAGTTAATGAAGCAGGCTGGCAGGAATTAAAAGAGATGATGCTGGCCATAGCAATGTGACTGGGAATTTAATGCGGGAACCTAAGGGAGATGGAGTGGGAGGCACATGGATAACGCAGCCACGAGAGGGCAGTGAGACACCTCAAACGGTGAAAGCCACTCATTTATCGAAGAACATTTTTGGCTTTTGGTCTTCCAGTCTGTTAATTAAGAAATGAGTTAAAGTGTGCCATGACATCGCTCTGTTGTGGAGCATGGGCTGATCTGCCTCTGCTCTCTCCATTGCTCGTTTCTGTTGGCTGAGAACATGGTCAAAATTATAAAAGAAGAGAGCCCAGCTGAGAATGTTTTGTATTTCCAGTATGGCCATACATTAAAAAAAAAAACAAAACAATTTTCCTGGTGCTCTGAAGATTAAGAGAATAAAACCTGTGTTACCCCAGGAAAATAAATGAAATAAGTGCACACAGCACTGCTCTCTTCCAGGTGAAAGGAGGGAAAAGCCACGCTCCACCTGTACAGAGCAGAGCAGCAACTACACGCAAGCGCAACGCAGAGCTGGGCCTGAAAAGTCAGAGAGATCTGGGATACGTGGGAGAGCTCTGGATGGGCCTCTCACCTGGAAGTCAGCGGTGACAGAGCCCCCGCAGACATCAATCAGTTCGGTCATATCGTAGAAAGCGTCGAAGGTCCAGATGCAGCTCTTGAGGTTGAGGTGCTGGTACAGCTGGATGCTCTTGGGCTCCCTCACCGCGGGGTCCAGCTGGTAGGGCCGGTCATAGCCTGGGCCCAGCACGAAGCTGTCCTGGGTCACCTCGTCCAGGAACCCTGCCTCTGGAGTGAGAGAGATCCCCTCATCCAGGAACCCTGCCTCTGGAGTGAGAGAGATCCCTTCATCCAGGAACCCTGCTTCTGGAGTGAGAGATGTCAGGACACTGATCCCTTCCTCCAGGAACCCTGCCTCGGGCGCGAGAGACGTCAAGACACTAAAAACTTCCTCCAGGAACCCTGCCTCTGGAGCGAGCGACGTCAGGACACTGATCCCTTCCTCCAGGAACCCTGCCTCTGGAGCGAGCGACGTCAGGACACTGATCCCTTCATCCAGGAACCCTGCCATACTGGAGTGAGAGACATCAGGACACTGAGCCCTTCCTCCAGGAACCCTGCCTCGGGCGCGAGAGACGTCAAGACACTAAAAACTTCCTCCAGGAACCCTGCCTCTGCAGTAAGAGCTGTCAGGACACTGATCTCTTCCTCCAGGCCCCCCGCCCCTGGAGTGAGAGACGTCAGGACACGGATCCCTTCATCCAGGAACCCTGCCTCGGGAGTGAGAGACGTCAGGACACTGATCCCTTCCTCCAGGACCCCTGCCTCTGGAGTGAGAGCCATCAGGACACTGATCCCTTCCTCCAGGACCCCTGCCTCTGGAGTGAGAGCCATCAGGACACTGATCCCTTCCTCCAGGACCCCTGCCTCTGGAGTGAGAGCCATCAGGACACTGATCCCTTCCTCCAGGACCCCTGCCTCTGGAGTGAGAGAGGCCCCTTCATCCAGGAACCCTGCCTCTGCAGTAAGAGATGTCAGGACACTGATCTCTTCCTCCAGGACCCCTGCCTCTGGAGTGAGAGACGTCAGGACATTGATCCCATCCCATTTTAAACAGCCCAAGGCAAAGTATGGAGGTCTTGTTTCACTCTTGAATCATGGGAGCTCCTCTCCCTTCATCATCCTGGAGGTCAAACTGGACATACTCAGGTCTTCACGGGGGAAAAGGTAACAGGAATGGGGTAAGCATCCTAAAAATCAAACTTAGGGACCTATTCACTTTAATACCTTGAGTATGGAATTATCAGAATCAAGTACAACCCGCTGCCCACCATGGATCCAGCATGGATCTCATTCCTTGGAGTGTTGGAGACACAATCTGCCTGTTCTTTTCAGCTCTGATGTTTCCTTCAGCAGTGAATTGATTTTGTTGCCTCGTGGGAGACCTCAGTGACCCAGACACGGCGATCCAGCCCTGTGGATCCCTCTCCAACCACATGGATATCACAAGACAGATTTGAAAAGCAGAAAATCACCAGCACAGTGTGAACCTGCAACCTACAATCTCCTCAAACATTCCTGTGCCTGGAATCCCATCTCCAACAGGGCAACTCTGGTCACTGCTGTTAGACCAGGAAGATTCATTGGTATTTACATCATGCCAAGAGAGCCTAGAGGAAGACGAAGCCGCCCTCTCCGCGTTTCTTTCCAGGCTTCCACGTTCAGGAAGGAAAGGCTGGCGTTGAAGGTTACCTGAGATGCCTCTAAGGTCTCTGACAGTGACCAGGTTGGAGCAGACGTGCTGGTGCCTGTAGACGGACTCGGAGAGGAGGAAATGCAGGTTGTGCAGTGGCAGCGTGGAGATGAGGGGCAGCATCCCATCCTGGTGGGGGATCTGCACCGAGATGTGGATCCTGGAACAAACAACACATTGAGACAGCAGAACGAGCAGCCTGGCAGGCACGGGATCCCCACGGCAGCATAGCCCAGGCAGGTGAGCCTGATTTTGTTTCAGCTGGATTTCCCCAGCTACACATCTACTCCTTAAGCTGTCCCACCAACTCCCAATTCCTGAGGGGAAGGGCACCCCCTCAGCCGAGCAGGGTGTGAGGAGAGAGTGGGAGCACAAACCCGAGCACCTCACGCTGCAGGAGGGATTTGGTTTCACACACACCTTGTCCTTGTGAGCCCAGGGGGGCTGAACCCCCCCTCCTCCAGCCTCATACCTGTTGGGATGCTCCTTGTGCTTTACATCTAGGTACTTGAGCGTGGCAACGAACGACTGTGCCTGGAAGCCTCGAGCTATCCCTGCGACCACGGGCGTGTGACAGATGGCACTGTCTGTGCCTATGGTCACCACGTTGCTCCTCAGGGAGGTCCCCACGTGGCCAGCCTTGTCCACAGCCTTGGCCACGCAGCGCACGTGGAACCGCCGGCTGAAGTAGATGCTGTCCAGCACCTGAGGGAACGAGGAGGGGGAAACCAGTGGTGCTTCCAGCAGGCTTAAGGAAAAACAACGCTACATTTTCTAAACCCGAGCACCCGTGCCTGACACCAAGTCCCAAATCCGAGGAGATTTTAGGCCGGAATCTCTGCGCCCCTGCAGCCCCGCCATGCCGGTGTCTCCCTGCGTACCCTGTGGTTGACACTGGTGAAGGGGGTGTTGTCCGTGATGGTCTCGAAAGGCGACCGGGCTCCGTTCCCGTCCGTGGGGGCTGCCACTTCCCAGCTGAACTGTATGGAAGACTGATTGATCCCGGCCTCGCCGCAGCGCTCCTTCATGACGGCGTACTTGGGGAAGTGAGGGTCGCAGGGAGTGACGCAGATGAGGGGGTAGCCTGGGGAAGGGGATTTCTTAGCTCCCTCCCTGGTCACTTCTTCCACGCGGTCGTAGTCAGCCAGGGTGACAACCTGCATGGAGGCAAGAGGGCGGCACTCAGCAGGGGCTGAGGGAAAGGGTGGAAAAAGCCATCCTTCCCTCCCACCTTGTCACTGCAGCTCTGCATTTTATTTCTGAAATCCCGCTGCGGTTTCCAGTCTGTACTTGAAGGGCGCTAAATCACATCCACTCACCACGGGAGGTGCTGGGAGAATCAGGCTCCCCGCTGCCTCCTGATCCAAAATAGTCACTGTGGCGGTGCTGGTGTCTCCAAGAACTGCTTCCACCGGGTCATCGGGGCCCAGTACCAGAGAAAAGGACTCGTGCCATTCCCGGTCTTCGTTGGACATGATCTCCACCTTAAACATGATGTGGGCCACACCTGTGGGAGTGAGTGCAAGAAAAACAGAGAGAAGTCAATTCATCATCAAAGACTGCTCTGAAGTTCTTGTACGAACCCTGCACAGCTGCTCTAGGCTGTGACCATGGAGACATTATGATAAAATACGCATTATAAATTTCATTTCCACTCATTGCTGCTAATAATTTACCCACAAGACTCTACTCTAAACATAAAATTCCAGCTATGACAACTGATCCAATCGATCCAGTGATAGATTTACTAGCAGATGTCATGTGAGGATTAATGATGACTGTCTTGCATTAGCTGTCTGGAGGAAAAATCTGGGATGCAAAACACATTCCTATCCCTGCTCTCCCTCAGACTGGAGTGCAGAGCTGTTTGGTGAGGGCTTCTTGGTCTAGCAACACGGTCTGAGGTGTTCACAGCCCTCCATTCCCTGAGGAGGACTTCACTCTGCCAGGTGCCAGTGCTTCTTCCTCTGGTCTGATCACCCTTCATTTAACGCGCCAGCTTTTTTGAGTAATAAAATTACAGCAAACCCCAAGCAAAAAGTGCCTTTTCCCAAATTTCCTGGATGTCCTGATGCACACAGAACGTCCCTGGGCATGCCCCGACCTCTAACCCTCCCTGCGAGGCCCCTTTACCTGGGCTGAACTTGAGCATCCGACTCTTGGGGTAGTAATCCACGCCGGCCTGTGCCGAGCCGTCGCGGGTGCTGCAGCGCACCTTGGAGGTCCTGTTCTGGTCCCCCCTGCGGACCACCGGGATGTTCAGCACCGCCACTCCCTCCGGGCCCGGCGGCTCCCGCACCTGGTACGCGGCCTCTTCGAACTCGATGGTGGGGGCTGCAGGGAGAGCAGTGAGGGAAAAGCCCCAGGTTTGCACCCCTGACGGGTTCAGCTCAGCTCCTTTCAGACTCATCTACACACCTTCAGAGCAAGGGGTCAAAAAGACTTAGGTGTGACTTAGGGCAAAACCTAACGATGGTGTTGGGCTACAGAGGATGGCAAATGATTCTCCCATCCCCAAATCCTTGCCACGTGCTGGTGCTCCAGCACCTGCTGGCTGTCACACCAGAGGGACCTGGCATCCCTCTTCTCTCCCACAAATCTCTCCAGGCTGTGATGCTGTGGAGGGAGGGGAACATCTCCCAGGGGAAGCACAGCAACTCCAGCTGCAGGGGAATGGGAAACAGGTGAGGTGGTGGGTCCAAGCACTCTTATTCGAGCCCTCCCTTCAGCCCAGCCCAGTGCACACCAGTGACCTGCACACAGGGCTGTGACCGTGGCACCGAAGGTGTCCATGTGTGCTGCATTGATGGCACTGTGCTGACTCCCTGGGAACCACCACGACGTCCTTGCTGAGCAGCCTCACTCACCGTCTTCATCGTTGGTGACGGTTATGGTTGCCACGTCCATCTTCCCAATCCTAGCTCCACTCCAATGGTTTCCAAGCGGGCTACCCAGATAGACCTGGAACTGCTCTTCTGGCTCGAAGGCAGAGTCATCACTGATGTGAACACTGCAGTTCTTCACCTAAAGCCAAGTGAAGAGGGGAAAGCAGCAAACACTGCTAAATCTGATCAAGCCACGTGAAGGCCAGCCTGTAATTGCTTATCCAGGGCTGCACATCAGAGTGCTGTCCATCCTGGAAGAAACCCTTCTATTTTTAGGGCTGCTACTTCAGCGTGGACAAACCACGCTGTTCCACGATGAGACACAGCGGCAAAGGCATCTCCTTCCACAAACCCACAGCTCTCTGTACAACTATCCTGAGTCCTCCTGACACATCAGATTTGCATTTCACAATTTAACCAGTTTCATCATGAAACACACAATCCCTTCAGAGTTGGGTCACATTGCTAGGACAAGAATTTGTGTCATCTGAAAACGGCCTGGACAACTCTGTCAGCTCCCTCCGATGACGGCGAGCCAAGGAGGAGATTGAACCTCTTGCAGCAATGGTTCTTTGCTCCCCCACCAGGCAGGTCCAGCTCACCTTCTCCCCTTTGAGGAAAGTGATGCGAGACTCCTCTGCGTCCCTCCTCTCCGTGAAGTCCTCCATGACCTGTGCTGTCTGGCTCTGGGTGTAGCACCTGACGGAGGACTCATAGCTCAGGTCCCCCGTGCGGAAGATGGGGATGTGCAGGGTCCCCTCCTTCTCCTTGGCCGTGTAGGTGTCCTTGGTGAACTGCATGCTGGGCACTGCAAGGGGGGCAGAAACAGAGCCAAGCAGTGCTGAGGATCTACGGGGAGCCAGGGGGCTGCAAAGGAACAGATACAGCTGCCAGGGATAACTTACCATCTTGGAAGACGTCATTAATGGCCACGATGGCTTGGAATGGCTTTGCCAGCTCAGCTCCGTGGGGGGAGCTGAGATAAACAACAAATGTCTCCAGCCCTTCTATCACTGGGTACTGAGCATCATCCAGGATTGTCAGGGGGCAGAACTGGGAGGAAAGCGGAATTCCTGCTGTTAGAGGTACAAAGCTTTCGTCCTTCCCAGCACTCACATTTGGGAGTCTGGTGTAAAGCCATTATGTCATTATGTTTTCTGAATCCATTAATCAACATAAAGAATGTTCTAGATAAATCCAGCCTATCATTTCAGAGAACAGGCAGCCATCTTTGGGAAGACGTGGCATGACCAAATGTCCCCTGGCTGGAGTGCTGATGGGATGGGAGCCTGTGCCTAGCAGGCTCATCAACAGTTCTCAAGTGGCCCTGAGGTGATTTTCAAAACAAATGGCAGATATGCGCAGAAACACAAGACAAGTGCCACCAGGCAAAGCAGACTCAGCAGAAATCCAAGTGGCTCCTCACCTCTTCTGTCTTGCCTGGCCTGAACTCTATTTTCCTGGAGCTGGGGACATAATCAACTCCCGGGCTGGCTGAGGGCGGGTCTGATGTCCGAGTGGCACACCACACTGATGTGGCCGTGGAGAGGTCAGGTCCCTGCCGGAGCACTGGAATCTCAATGTGTCCTGCAGCATCAGATGCACACAAGAGAGAACAAACTGAGAGAGCAGCCATGTTGCACAAACCCACTCCTCTCCCTTGAGCACTGCTCCTGCCCCCAGCCTCGCCCTCGGCACAGAGGGAACCACAGAGCCCCTCCGCACACCTCTGACAGTTTCGCTGTGCCCTGCTTCGCTCCTTCCGACACCTTTTCCTGCTGAAAGCCTCCACAGTGCGCACCCCACCACAACCCCCTGCTCTTCACCTGCAGCCTCGCTGACGGTAAAGGTGGCGTTCCCCAGGAACACCGTGGAGGCGTCGTTGGGACCGGCGATGACCACGGTGGCTGAGGCCCGGCTGCCGATGCGGGCGTTGTCCGAGGCGTCGGCCAGCACCACCTCAAACTCTTCTTCCTCTTCATACTCGCTGTCATCGATGAGAGTGACATCACAGGTCACCACGGTGACACCTGGCCCCAAAACGAGGCGGTTCTCATCCGCCAGCCCCCGTGACTTGAAGTCAGAGCCGGATTCCAGCATGTAAAGGCTGCTGCCCTTGGCTGATTTGGGGATGGTGTAGCAGATGGCAGACACGGTACTGCTGGCATCCCCTAGGAAGCAAGAGGAAAACTCTGTAATTCTGTGGAAATACTTTTAATGTCTTTGGTGGAGACACTGTTCACTTAAATAATAAAGCAGCATTTGGAAAAGAGGGTGAGGAATGAAAAAGAACAGTTTCTCTGCTCCTAAACTTGCACAGCAGCTGGCTTAGACATGACTTCCAGGCATGCTTGATGCCTCGTAGAGGCTGACCTGGAACAGAGGCTAGATGGAGTTAAAGGATGAAGGGTAGGTATTTACTGAAAGGCCTTGACAGGGTACACCTTGGGCAGTGCAGGAGTCTCGCAGAGACTGCACCCAGGATGGACAACAGTCACCTGTTTTTCGGACAGATATCAGTTCTGTCCATTTGCAATCAGAGGTTAATTGTCCAATTACGGCTTCAGGCAGTGCAGTCCCATTCTCTCAGTTTGCTCCTCCCCAGCTCACTTTTGTTTACATTTCTTGGGGCCTGGGACAGTGAGGTGTCCTTGATTCCCAGGCCTAGAGAGGAATTGTTTGTGTCTGACAAAAATGGGAAAAGCAGTTGCTAACACTCTACATGGAGCTCAGAGTTATACACTAAAGAATTACAGGATTACAAATACATGAAAATATAAAAGCTAAAATCCTAAGGCATCATGCTCCTAATCCACACTCAGGAAACCTGTGGCACTTGCCTATTAAAAAACACACAGCCCAGTGACAGGGTCTGCATAAAACACTGTCTAGATCACAGAGAGGCAGCAAACAAATGCAAGGGTTTGCTCCTGCTTGTGCTGCGCGTTGAAACAAATCCAAACCCAAGAACCTTTAACAGCAGAGACAGGAAAGGTTAAAAAAATAAAAAACACTGCCCTGCGTGTTGGCTGCCATTGCAGGTGTGCCATAGAACCTCTTCCAAAATGTTGTGGTGAATGAACCAACCAGGGGACCACAGAGCCCAGAAAAAGAGGTTTAGTGGGCTGGTACCAAAGAGTAAAACCCCCTTCTGTGAAGATGGCTTCTGCCTTTGAATTCCTAGGATTCCTGAGGGGCCGTTCGGTCTGCCTGACTGACAGTTGACAGACACCCCTTGTATCCCCTAAGGAAAGGTAGCCAGACCTTCCCCACCTTTCTCCTCTTCCTATAGGTCCCTGCTATGTCACCCCTGCCCCCTTCCCTGTATCCCTTAAAGCCCCCTCACAGTCTCTTATCTTGTCCTCTTCGTATCCGGTCCCCTTCGAGGGAGCTCCTACAATAAACTCTTGGAACACTGGCCAAAGGAGCCTCCTCTGCTCATTTGTTTCTGGTCACGCCTGGGCTATCTAAGAGCCCCAGGCACGCTGGGCTCCGTGCCCTCCACCGCACGGGCTGGGAGGCTGGCTCGCGAGGCACAGAGGTGCCGCAGAGTGTTTTACCTTTGTGTCAGGCACTCCTGGAACAAGCTGCTGCCATCTCAGCCTGGCCAGCGTGCCGGCGTATTAATATACCGAAACATCAGAGAAGATCCCAAAACCATAAGGAGGAAAAGCCCGAGGGCTCCCTCTCAGCCACGAGGGTTCCCCCCCTGTGGGGCTCAGCGCGTCATCCTGCCTGGCCCGACCCACCTTTCCTTTCCACGGGAGCCGAGAGGAAGGCGGCGCTCTCGCTGACGTGGAACGTGCTCCTGTCGAACTGCAGCGTGGGCTCGTCCTCGGGGTCGGCGATGGTGACGGTGGCCCGGGTGACGTTCCCCAGCAGGGCGTAGGCCGGCATGCTGAGCTCCACGGCAAAGCTCTCTGCGCCCTCGAACACGCCGTCATCGTTGATGGCGATGGTGCAGGCCTTGGTGTCCTCCCGCTCCTCGAACTGCACCTGGAAGGCAGCAATCCGGCTGCTGTCCTTGCACCGGGGTCTGGAGCCTACCCTGGCCTGAGGCGCTCCCTCTTCTGACAGCAAATAACCCGCATGATTTCACAAATAATCACTTCTCCTCCGTTCTTCCCTCCAGGCTTTGTGGCAGGTATGGTCAGGCCGTCCCTTCCCTGTGTCCCCACCTACCTGCCCCGCGTACTCCACGTAGTCCTGCTCTCCGGGCTGTGATCCGGACCCAGCAGTGGCTGTTCCCTGCTCCGTGCGGCACAGGACAATGCTGTACGGCTTGAGGTTCCCGACCCGCCTCACGGCGATGCTCACGGAGCCAGCACTCTCCCTGACCTTGTAGCTGGAAAGGGATCAAGCACACACAGATCACAGGTGGGGAGCAAACCCAGTGTGTTTGTGTGACACTGACTCAAGGTGAGTGTGGCCTCCGTGGAAGATTTGAGGCACAGTAATAACCAGGGACTTGGGCATACCACAGCTGCTCCGTGGTTTAGCCCAGCAGATCCCTCTCCTCACTGACAGAATTTAATTCCCACGCTGTAGGGAGCTCAGATAAGAGCCCACCTCCCAGCCAGGTGCAGTGACTCCCGTGCCACTTACCTGGTGTGTGTAAAGCTGAGGAGGGACCACTGGACGTGGAAGACATTGCCGCTGACCACGTTGGGTTTGGTGTCCTTCACTAGGAACTGAAAGCTGTCCGTGGTCTCCTGAACCTTCTCCTCATGCATCACGTACCGAATGAGGCCCTGGTTCACATCCTCTGCCAGGAGGGGACATCCAGTGAGCCAACAGAGAATTCCAAAGGCAGTTTTGTAGATGAGCAGCGTGGAGAGGCGGATCCGCGTGGCCGCAGGGATTGGGGATCACAGTGGCACAGGAAGCAGGTACCCCCTCACCTCCCCTTCCCTCAGCCCTGCAAGAGTGAACTTTGTGGACTCTGCACAGCTGGATACACATCTGCCAGACTGTGATGATCAGATGCACTTGCAAGATCTACAACTCCTCTTTACTGCCCCAAGTCACGTCTCCAGCTCTAACAAGTCTGGAGAACCTGGCACAACCTACCGGACACAAGTTGGTATATATAAAAAATTACAGGATTTCTGCAACTGACAGCAGAGTTCAATGCTTATTTTCAATACAGTTTGGAGATCTGCCTCTTGTCTTCTCCCCTCCCACCTATTTTTTTCCTTATTTTAACAAACTGAATTAACTGATGGAAAAAAGCAGGAGAACACAGCCCAGCTCCATACCCTGAGTAAAGGTGGTCACAGCTGTCCCTGCATTCAGCTTGTTCTCCACATGACCATTTCTGGGACTGGTTGTTATCTCGTAGATCAGCTGTTTGTCATCTGTGTCAGGATCTGTTGTCAGTAATTCCTTCTTAGTGATGAGATTGGTGGCCTGGATTAAAGCCAAACCAAGGGAGTAAAACTGAAGCTCCAGCAGTGCAAGTCTGATCGACTGTTTGCACAAAAAGCCCAACCATCCCTCTGTCAAAACAGTTCTCCATGAGGGAAAATCTAGGGATGTGAAAGCACAGAGCAGCCTTGAACAGAGAGACACCCCAAAACATGTTTGACAACACAAGAAGGATTCAAATTTTGCCTCACATCTGGTTAGTTTAAATAAAAAGACAAATGTGGCTCAAAGAAAAGCAAATTCCAAAGCAGCTGCCCAGCCCTATCTAGCTGGGGCTAAAAGCTAGGACAATTCTTTGGGTTTCACCTGGAAACCTCTATTCCATGAGCTGTGCTGATGCTCAGGTGAGGCTCTGCTTGGCAAAAAGATGTTTGCAAACAGCCTCAGATTGAAGAACTTGCTCAGGACAGTTCACACAGCTCTGGTGAACTTCCACCAGAGCCTCTTTCAAATGCCCTCACATGGATCTGATTCAGTTCCACCGCATTTTGCTTTCTCTTCAAAAACAAAATGTTTTTAACAGCAGGAGAAAGAGAGAAAATTGAGCTGCTCGAGGCTGTGGGAGTGCTTTTCCTGAAGTGAGGAATTTGAGCTGAGATAGCCATTTCTTAATACAATTTCTTACTACAGCATCTTCCACTCATTTCTTCCGGGAAGAACCAAAGTGCTTTTTTACAGTTAATGCTGCCTCCTCAAAAACAAGCTGAGAGTTTCCTGGGGTTTTGTTTGGACTTCAGCACGACACAGGCATGTTACACCAAAAAAGTCCTGCACCATATCCTTGGAAAGCCATATATCTCTGCCACAGCTGCTGCAGCACATCATCAAGACATCTCCACCATCAGCAAATCTAAAAATATACCCCAGGGTGGGTATTCTCCATCACACCAAATAAAGTGCTGAAGGATCAGGATGTTTTCCTGCGAAGCCTCTTCTCCTGGAACAGCCTGAGAAGCAGCCCAAGCTGAGCCCAGGCAGGTGTTACCTTGCCATCCGTGTACTCCAGCCACTGCAGGCCCAGGTTGGTGACGACCCTGGGTGTCCCATCATCCACGGGGAGGATGTCCACCTGGAAGCGCTGCGGTGCTGCGGTCACAACCTGACAAAAGTTCAGAGAGATGGGTGCTACTTTGGGAGTCAGCCTCACCCACCACATTACCAGCTTGGCTCCCTTCAGCTCTGCTGGATTCAGGATCCTGAGGTGAGTTTGCGCCCACAGAGGGCAGGCAGGGGAAGGAGCAAAGGCATCAGATGACGGAGAACTCTCAGCCCTTGCCTTCAGCACAGCCAGAGCAGCTCAGCCCCCCTGCCCTGAGAGCAGGCAGCTCCCTCTGAGCTCACGAGGTCCCCCTCCCACCCCTTCTCCTCCCTGACCTTGTTCCCGCCGTCCTGCACCACGAAGAGGGCGTTGGTGCCGTCAGACACGGTGAAGGTGAAGCGGTCCCTGAGCGCGCCGCTGCCGTCGTGGCTGTAGCTGATGCGGTTCTGGTAGATGTCAGCCATGGTGAAGGTGGTGGCCTGGAGGGGACGCTGCCCGCGGCCGCCGCGCTCGATCAGCCCGTGCCGGGGCGGCTGCACCACCCTGAACATGATGGACTCGACCTGCACCCGGACACGGAGGGGCAGAGCTGAGGACATGACCTCAGGACCAGCACAGGCCTGTCCTTCCAGCTCAAGAGGCCTGGACAGGGACTCTGCCCAGGCAGCTTCCCTGTGTCGGTGTTTCCAGCCAGGGCTAGGGCAGCACATCGCTGATTCTCCCTGAGCCCTGCCCTGTCCTTATCCCTCTCCCAACGTGGCTCCCTACAAAACAAGGCACATCCCACCAAACTACTGAGACAGCTCCCACCCCTGTGACAGCTCCATGAACACGAGAGCAGCCCCCAGTCCTGCAGCCATTCTGGGCAATGTGCCCCTTGCCACTTCTGCCAGGGCGGAAGCAGCAAAAACCTTTGGGGCAAGATTTTGGCTCAGGCAGCCAGATCTCTTGCTGCAGGGGAAGCAGCAGTGAGGTAGAGCCAGTATTAGACAGCTCAGCCTCTGGCCAGACCCAGGAAGAAGAGGAAATGCCATTTTCATCCATGCTAAGCATAAACTCAGTGTCAAGGCCCATTTTCCCGACAGCCCAGATGTGCAGCAGAAGAGGGGAGGGAGGAGGCCGGAGGGGGTCCTGCCTTACCTCTGTGTCAGCATCTGTTGCTTTGAGCTCAAACTCAGTGATGGTTTTTCTCACCCCTTCCTGAACTGTCATCCCGAAGCTTTGCACTACGGGTAAGGAGTCATCCACGGGGTTTATGGTGATGTCAAACACCTGGCTCACCTGGGACAGCAGGAAAAGCCTCTCTTGATGAATTCAGCCTTCCAAGAGAGTGCCTTCATCACAAGAGCACAGCGATCCCCAGTTTGGGTCATGTAATTTCAGCCTTGTATAGTCTGTAAATCTGAGCTGCTAAGCCCAGATCACATGAACGTGACCTTCTTTATCCCTCCCCACTAATTAATTCTCCCTCTTTCTGTGATATTTATGGACATCCACTTTCCCTCCCTGTCTCATTCTGTTTTGCCCCTCTCCCTCTATGTGCAGCTATGCTTGTTCTCTTTCAGGAAGCAGGAGAAAGGCATTTCTCCAGGGTCTGCCTGTCGTCACTACGCCGTCAGTGCACTGGATCAAAGCTGAGCTCCAGGAGCAGTCGGCAAGCAGCTGAAAACCAGGCACTCAGATCTTGGTGAGCCAGTCCCACGAGGCCACGTGGCAGGTGGCTCCCTGTTCCCTGCCCTGAGGGATGTAGGAACTCTCACAGCAGGAGAAGGAAGAGCAGCCACCTCTGCCCACAGCATGTTCCCAATCAGGCAGAAGTCGGGCTGGGACTGACCTCATTTGTCCCATCAGACACAGAAAAGGTGAAGGCATCCGTGTGCTTTTCCGTGTCACTGGTGTGGACGTACTGGATGCTGCCAGAGGCCAAGTCTGCCTGGCTGAAGGAACTAATTCTTCTTCCTGGAAAATGAACAAAATGGGGGAAATGTGCAACAGAAAGAGCAAGGCAGGGAAAAACTACAGGAAGCGGGACATATCTAACCATAAGGACTCAGTTTTGGCTGGTTCTGATCCAAGTCAGGCTGCCCCATGAACCTCAGCTGAGCCAGGGATTTAGCTGGGCACAGAGCCTCTTAAAAACTCCTTCTCCAAAAGAAGTCCAGGCTTCTTTTGACCTCACCCTGTTGGGAGTGGGCCTCCTGGGGCAGAGAAGCTGGGAGAAAAATGGTCCATGTAACACTTGGATTGTCATTGCTGGGCAGGACTAACCCAACCATGCCATTACTAAGGATGAGCTAAAGGTCTCCTGGCCTCACAGTTTTCCTTCCAAGTCTCTGTTCCCTCTGCCCCTCCTTGCACTCCGGCATTTAGTGCAGACAAAGTCCCTTTTTCAGCACTGATTTATAGTGACACCTTTACAGGCCATTAGGTGTGACACAGCCACAGAAAGGTACCTGACAAGCATTTTAAAAAGCACTTGGGCTTTTTAAATCTCGTTGCTGTGTTCAACAGTTTTACTGCTGTTATCAACAAACAGCCTGACAAGAAGTTTGCCACCAATATATCACACTAAATGGCTGCTGACAAGTGTTGGCCACACTGCAAAAGACACCGGGATCTGATTTAAATAAATGAGCCAAAATGGAATGATCAGTTAAGATTTCCTCAGAGCTCATCGACTGTAAAGGTTTGGGTTCTCTTTTGAACACTTCAGTACTCTCTCCTTAGGTTTAGGTCATTTAAAATGTGATTATAATGCCTTCTCAGTCTGTGACTCTGTACCCTTCTTAGTCTCTCAGACATGAAAAAGCACAGAAATCAGAATCATCATCATATTTTAAATAACAGGAGGAATAAAATCCTTAATTCAAGTCTCCAAAGTACAAGATTCAGTATTTAGTTTGCAATTTAGACAAAAGTATTGCAAGTTTTTAATTTACTTTCAGCAGGGAGTAGTCTGCTTATTGTAACTCACTCATTATTCCTGCCCTTTCAACAAGTTTTTGGTGAGAAGATGAGGCAAACCCTACACTACAACTGAGCTGTACAGGGACTGTCTGCATCTTGGAAACACACAGCACATACTTCCACTTTAATCTCATGTTAATGAGAAATCTAAAGCTAAGAAGAAATATAATCTTAGATGAGTATAATAAAATCAGAAGAGCATATTATATGACAGCATAGATTTAGATTAATTCATCAGAGAGGGGCAGCACACTCACACTGTCAGCAGGCACGAAAGGCAGCTCTGAAACTCGCATCACATGTGCAGGTAACTATTTGCTGAGCTGCACAGGACTGACCAACCCCCCTTCCTGAAGAACCAGAGTTCATTACCCAGCACAACCATCACACCCCAACGTCGCTTCCTGTTAAACTCGCCGGACAGTTCCCTTCCTCTCTCCAAAGCGCAGCTAGGGAAAGAGGCTGGGTTTGAGGGATCAAGGGACATACTGGCCAAGAGGGGGACAGAAAGCAAGTCATCTGTTCACCAAGATGGGCTGTTTCCATGGACGTTAAGGGATGGATTCTTTGGGGCACTGTGCTGTTCACAGCGAAGGCCAAAGGTTTTCCTGGCGTGCAGAAGCAGCAATAGGGCCCTAAACTCACCCAGAGGCTGAATAAATCCTCAGCTGGGATTATTAGGCGGCTCTGCCTCCACTCACCTTATTCTCCGACCCTCTGGGCTAATGGCCATTTGATTTCTAACAGCAAATGGAATTCTGTGCTGCTCGCTCCTGGCACATTTTTCCTGCAGTGAATATTTAGGGCTCAAAAGCCTCCAGTGTTTTGCTGCTCCAAGGCCCCAACATCTCCTTGCTCACCTGGGGAGGCCACGTGCTCCAGGTGCCCCAGCTGTGGCTGCCGGGTGACCTTGTACTGGAGCTGGGAGGCCTCGCTGTCCTGGTCAGTGGCCGAGAGCTGGAGGGTTGTGATCGTCTTTGCCGAGTTCTCATCCAACACCAGCCCCCTGTTAGCGATGATGGAGGGGGGAAATCCGTCCTCTGGAAGGGTTAAACACAAAGCTGAGTCAGGAGACAGTCACATGCCTTCCCTCGGGTACTTGTGCTCAAGCAAAAGACAATACACACACAGAGACATTTTGGTAATTCCAAAACAGGAACTTGTCAGAAGCCAAAGAAGGAACCCTTACACCTGCAAAATCTCCCCATGCCCCTCACTTCAAAGGCCTTTGAATGGACAGCGCATCAAAACCACATCTCAAGAACTATGTTTTTCCTTGCAGCACATGTGGGACGAGAACCTGTGAGCAGGCCTGAGCTCTGCAGCAAAGACAACATAACTTCAGCATTACTTTTTACCTATTACACGGATATAAAAAACCTGGTCCGTCAGTTTGTTGCCATCTGCATCCATCACATCAAAGGTGAGGGGGAAGTTTCCACTGGGATCCCCTTTCCTGTGGCTGTACACCACGTGCCCTGGAGAGAGGGACAGCAGAAAAGAGATGCTTTATTACAGGCTGCAGCATTTAATTCTTAGTAAGGAAGCAGGCTGGTACCATCAGCTGAGGCACTTGGGGCTTGACAGAGCTCCTGGATTTGGGTTCCATTACTTTCTCTCTCTATTCTTTTTCTCCTGCTGAGAGAGACTTTTTAACATATGTTCAATGATACATGCTTCTACCCTAACGTAACAGCCTGCTCTTACTTCTTTCCTTCTCCCTTCCCTTCTCCAGCTCATTGCTCTCTCTCTCAAAGATCCCAGAATCATGGACTATCTCAAACTGGAAGGGACCCATAAGGATCATCAGGCCCAACTCCCCGCTCCTCACAGAACTACCTAAACCAGCCTTTGTTTATGTTCTTGCCGTGACTGCCTAAAATCCAGCACTCTCACCTTTGTTTATATCAGCCTGGGTGAAACTTCTGAGGGGTCCTTTGGCAGAGATGCGGACTGGACTACCACTCGTGGTCAGCTGCAGCTGGCCCCGGCTGGGGTCCTTCCTCAGGACAAATCTGATGGCCGTGTCCCCGGAATGAGCAGTTGCTGCTTTCAGGTGCTGAGCTGTGAGCAGAGCTGCAGAGCCTGCACCAGAGAAAGCAAACCCACAATTGGCTTCAGCCAGCCCAGCAAGCGACTGCTTTAGGCTGGACCATCCAGCAGCACCATGGCATCCATGTCATGCCACTCCCGTCCCTGTCCCATACCAGCTGGGAGCTGCAGGTCCCTGTTGACAGCTACCGTGGGTGGCTGCTTCCCGGGTAGCCCCATGGAGAATTCCAGCCTTCCTGCCTGCGTGTAGAGCCCGTCCGTGAGGGAGAAGCCAAACTCGTCCGTCTGTGCTGCGGCACCAGTCCGAGTGTAAACAATCAGCTTGTCCAGAACGTCCTGGTAGGTGAAGGAGGAGCCCCTGGACAGCACTTGTCCCTGCTCCGGGGCCTCCGCCGCGCTCTGCCTTCTGCGGAGCTCACCTGGCAAACAACAGAGGGATCACCACAGAGCCAACAGAGCCTTCACCTGACACCCTGCCTGGCTGAGGCACCGCAGAGAGATGCCACCTGCCAGCAGAGAGTGGGGGAACACAGCAGGGAACTTCCCAGGGAAACGCATGCACTGCCCCCTTCTCCTCTGCAGCAAAGAGCGAGGGACAACTCTCCAAGAACAGGGCTGTCCTCAAGCACAGTCCTGGGCCAAATTGTGCTTTATCCCACATGCCAGGCTCCTCTCTCACGGCAGGGGCTGCTACACACACACAGAGTGATGACAGACAGACAATGATGCAGAAAGACTCCCTGTTCCTCACCCCCCTGGCCTGCCAGGACATACCATGCTCAGGACTTTGGCTCACCACGATGACCAGCTCACTGCTCTGCGTGTCCAAGTCCTGCAGGCTGAGGGAGGCGTTGGTAACAACCACAGCTGAGCCCTCCTGCACCCGGACAGGCTCCAGCACCATCTTCGGGGGCTCGTCGTTCTGCCGCTGCACAAAGGCAGGCAGCCAGAGAAAGGAAAATGAACACAGGGAAAAGACCCAGCTGAAGGAAATACCAGCTCCCAAATGACAGTACTGGTGCTGGCATCACCAGTCCCTCCAAATCTATCCAGCATCATGGCTCCTTCCAAGAGGGAGGAGACACCAGCGTAGTAAGCCCCTGAGGAAGAGGCTACAATGCACAACTGTCCTTGGGCATCACAGGAAATTCCCTGCCTGTGCCAGGGAAAGGAATCTCCCTTTAATTCCCTTCCCACATACTAAAAAGGAAGGAGCAAAGCCGTTTCACACCCTTGAAAAGTGTTTGTGTGAAAGCAGAGGGCCCTGGCAGCCGGCATACCTGGATTGTGATGTTGATGCTCTGCACCTCCGACTGGCTGAAGCCATCGCTCACATAGAAGCTGAAAACATCACTTGTGGGCTCAATGCTTTCATGGACGCTCTGGAAGTAATAAATGCTGTTCTCCAAAACATCTTGAAGGGAAAAGGATGCATCTGTGGTCCCCACAGACGCGCTCTGCGGGCCAAAGCTCTCGCCTGCAAACCAGAACATCACTGGTGAAAAGATGCTCAAGTGGTTCATAAACTCAACACAAGAAAGGCACACTGTAAAGGCTGCAGAAGGAAGGATGTGCCTTTCTACAACTTGGCTTTCCACATCTTGTGGCCTTTGCGGGAAGCAACATCTGCTGTGTTAGAATGGGCACTGGGGAAGCTGCACTTTTAGAGTCAGCACAAGCGATCCCCTCCGTGGGATATGACAGATGTGATCCCGTTAGGAACACAAACCAGCCAGGAGGAAGAAGGGAGAGCCAAGCAGTTTACCTGTCCTGGTGTTTTCGATGTAGCCATACACAGGCAGAGTGACAACGGTGACCCTCAGGTCCTCCTTGGCAGCAGTATCATAATCAGCACTGAAGTGGTGATGAGCCAGCAGCGGGACCCTGCCCCCCTCATCCACCTGGAAAGCAACAGCAGACAAAACAAATCCTTACTGAACGAGGCTGCCTCCATGGAAGAGGCTTCCCCGGGCTCTGGAGTGCCGTCCCATCCTCCCCTAGGTCTGTTAATCAGGAATTCAGCAGGGAGGTGAGGTGGGATGGGAAGAACAAAGCCTGCCTGGCCTGCAAGAGGAGCCTCCGAGTTCTTTATCAGGGCAGGAAGGGAACTGGCAGAGTCACACTGACCTCTGGGAAGGCAAGACCTGCATTTCTTGTTGAGGAGAGCCTTTTGAAGGCAAGGGAGAGGGAATGCAAAGTTGGAAAGGAGGAAGATGACTTCCAAAGGCTTTGATAAGGAGTGTGAAATGCTGCGTGTCAGTCCAAAGCATCAGGTGTCTTCAGACTTGTGTTCTTGCTCATCTCTTACACACAAGCTGGTGAAATTAGGGATGAAATACTGAATAGGGGTAAATCTGACTTGCTCAACTGATATGAAGAAGACGCCCTAGGGACAAGCAGCTCCTGGCTGGAACAGATATAAACAGATGAGGTTCAGGGATGCAGGTGGACTGTCAGCCTCCTCTGGCTTCCATATGATTTGTTCACCCTTTGCATGGCATGCCCAACATCCTGTTTTTTTCATAGATTTCCCCCCAGTCCACGAAAACTGTTGAGTTGCTCCCATCTAAGCCATTCCTGTCCCTGCTCCCAGTGTCCCGTGCAGCCACTCACAGTGACGTGGTCAGCAAAGGCGAGGAGTGCGGGCGGTGCCCGGGCAGATGTGATGGTGACGGTGAACATCTGCCTGTCCAGCCGGTTGTTGTCAGCATCCAGGACAGAGAAGTGGAAGATGTCCGTAACGGGCTGATTGCCAGTCTCGAATGTGGTGGAGTAGCTGTGGGATCAGGACACAGGGAGTCAGGGAATCTCACGGGCCCCCAGGCGAGCACATCCCATCCCTGCAGTTAGAGCTCAGTGCAATCCTCTTGGAAGAGAGGTGGTGTCTCAGTTCCCAACCCTCCTTCACATTCATGCCCTGAGTTCTTCTAAATAGCCCAGAGATCCCTGGGGAAAAGCCCACTGAGCTTTTAGCTGGTATGGCTTGAAGGAGAATAGTGCTCTTTGCTACCTGATCCTCTGACTGTTGATGTCTTCCATGGTGAAATTATAAACCTTGGAAAGCTCTTCATCGTGGGAGCCTGACATCCTTAGGAGGCTTCCATAGGCTGGCAGAGATATCAGCTGGATTCTGATCTCTGAGTCAGGAGAATTGTTGTCCTGAACACGAAGAAACAAACCCAATCAAAACAGGGCAAAAGTAGCCAGTGTTTTGCTCCACTAAAAATGGAAGGAGGAGTAGGTGTTTTACAGGGACCTATACCTGCCTAGCTGGGTCAGACCCACAGATGAATATTAAATGAAGCTCTAGTGATGAGAAGAGAATCAAGTGGGTTGCCATTTTCAAAATCTACCACAAAATGTATTTTCACTTTCTCTCAGCTCACAGGCATCTTCTCTATGTCCTTGTATCACATTAACACAGTCTCCCAGACATAAACCTGGTTTTCTCATTTTCAAAGTACTTCACACTGAACTAAAAGCTGATTTAGTCTCTTTGCAACCACATTAAGTACAACCACGCTACGGTATCACAACTCAGATGTCATTTTTCTTAGAAGAGTTTTGTTGGGTGGTTGAAAAATAAGACCCAGAGCAGAAATCAACACATCCTGAGCATATAGGTCAGGAGTGAAATCCTCTTTTCCCTATCTGTCCTCTTACTCAGATTAAACCTGAGCAGCTCCCCTGTCAGCCTTCCTCCTTAAGAGGAGGACAGGACGGATTCCAGACTTGTATCCAGACTGATCCCTTGGAAAAAAAATTCCCAATCATCTCTCTGACAGCCAGCCTCTCTCAGCTCAGGTCTCTCCAGCCTCACACCTGTACTGCGATCTCTCCTCCCTCAGGAGGTTGCTAAATCATCTGCAAGGAGTAAAGAAGCTTTCTTGGGAATGTCACCAGCAGGATAACTCTGGACCGAGTCAAGCTATCAGCATCTTGGAGTTCCTTATTATTAAAGGGGTTGCCCCCTTTCAATCTGTCCAGAAAAAGAACCAGGCAATTTTGAAAGGTGGGTGAGGGGGCTGAAATTTTCAAGGGATTAACACTTAGCAAATCCATGTGCTTCATTAGCAAGTCTGTTTGATAGAAAAATCTGGGATTAACTAGGTTCTCATGTTTAGCATGGCAGTTTACCTCTGTTACAGTCAAATGGGGATAACCTTAAATCCCTGTGGGATGAAAGAGTCTGTTATCCCCTTTTTGGCAGCAGTCAAAACTTGAGCTCTCTACACAGAATCCACGGTGACAGCAGAGAGGTGTGTGGGGGATAAGGGAAGGGGGGCTGGCAGCATTCCCTGGGTTCAGAAACAGATGAAAACTCACCATGTAAGCGAGGTGCTGCCGGGAGAGGGTCACAGAGCTTTTACTGGCCACGGTGACAGCCAGCAAGCAGCCCGGGGCCAGCTGTGGGCCGTGGGTATCCAGCTGGGACACGTCCACCCTCAGCACCGTGGTGACTGTGGTGACGCCGTCGGTGACAGAGATTTCCATGCTGTCCTCTGCTGCTGCTGACCCATCGTGCACGTACTGCAGAGCATTCCGAGTGACGTCCTCGTAGGTGAAGGTGTCGCCTTCCCAGGGAGGAGACACACGAGTCAGAGTCACTCTGTTCAGAGCAGGAGTCCAATTCAAATGGCCTTAATCAAGAGCTAAACTGGCATTTAATCCCATCCTGCCAGGGCTGTGAGTTATGAGGACATTTTTTAAGGAGCTGGCAGGGCAGAGGAAAAGCTGTGACCTTCCCAGTTCCAGGGACACAGCGATTCTCAAGGAGGGCACCAATCCTCCTTTTCTTCCCAGCTGCTTTGTGAGCTCACAGCTAGATAAGGCTTGCCTATGGGTGCATCCATATCTGCCAGGGGCATCTGTCTCCTCCTGCGCACCTAAACCAGCCAGGCTGACCCCTCTCCTGCACTGAGGGGAACTCTTATTCAACTCACCTGCTCTCATGAGCTCCTGCACATCTGCGCTGTACTTGAGCACAATGCCGTGATGGGGAGGTTTCACCAGCTCAAAGAAAAGACCCTCAGGAGCTGTATCCGTGTCACTTACAGCCAACTGGATCCCTGTGCCAGGGAAAGAGAGCAGAGCTTGTGTGAATGGAGCCAAAAAAACCCCCGTAATTCAGTCAGTACAAGAAAAGTCAAATAATTCTGGAGTGTCCCTAGCCCAGGAGCTGCGAGTTTCATGGAAATGGTTTGTCCTCTCATGATACTCGGGTTGTATCAGGGAATTCCCTCCTAGAGTGGCTCCCAGGTGACCTATGTGCAACTGAACCTGGGGCTCCTGGCAGTGAGCTGAGCCCCACACCCTGCCCCATGCACGCCACTCACCGATGGTGGCTGTGCCCCCCTGGCTGACCTCCAGGAACGGAGCCGCGATCTGGAAGACGGGAGGCTGCTGCTCGGCGGAGAGCAGGTGGATGACAAACACCATCTCCGGGGTCGTGTGCTCCCCACCAGACACTAGGCAGAGACAGAAACCACACCTAAGTGCAGGGATGGGCTTGCAGGGACTCTTCACCTGGGAGATTCACCTGTCTGTACAAAAATCACCACCCCACATCGCTGGCTCATCTCCCACCTTTCCAGGAGCACCTTTGTCTGCGAACACACACTGCACACAGGCCCAGAGCGTTTATCTCTGCCCCTAACTCAGAACAAGGACTTCTCCTTGATGGTGGAAGCCAGAAGGCACATGGAAACAGAAGGACGTGTTAAACAAGCAAGCAGCTTATCTGTGGCAATTTAATTGCAGAAATGTCTCCATGCTGTATTAAAAAAAAACGAGAGCACAACACTTCTTATTCACATTGGAGGGGAAACTGGAATGAATCTGGCTTTTAGGACTGATTCCAGGCAGCCACTGGAAAAAGATGTCTCTAGCAAGCTGCAGCTCAGCTTCTGTAAAACACTGCTGGGAAGCAGACGAATTAATATTCCCCAGGCATGTGCATTTCCAGAAATTCCTACTGAGCGCTCACAGGTGTGCCTGCAGCAGAGCAAAGGCCAAGGAGTAACAGGCAATGAGAAGGGCAAAAGAAGGATGAGAACTGCTTTGGCCAGGGAAGAGCAAGTGGCTCACGTACCTGTGAATCGGAAGTTCACGGACTCTGGGAGACCTGGCGGGACAAACACAAGCACAGAGTGATGGTGGTCAGGACAGGAAAGCACAAGTTGATGCAGATTTGGAGGATTTTGGAGAAAGCAAGTGCAGACATTTAACTGGGCAGAAGTCTTTCCTCAGCAAGGAGGAACACCAGCAGTCCAGCTGCCTGTCCCGGCCCTACAAGGAGCACTGGGATGCTCACCTGCGAAGGAGAAGGCCATGATCTCCCTGAGGTGGGGAGCAGCGGTCGGAGGACGATAAGCAATCCTGCCATGGTTTATGTCTGCCTGGGTGAAGTACCTGACTGGGGACAGAGGCCTGTCCCTGTGCTCCACGACACCTGCGGAGGCAGAGACACCAGCATTACCAGGAGGGGTTAATTACTCCATCTGATCCCACAGCTTCCTTTGCTTTCCCCGGGTACTTCTTTGTACCAGTTCCAGAACACGTCATACGGATGCAACTGCATCAAGGACGGGCTCTAGAGACGTGAGAAATTAAACAGAGATTCCTCACTTAGGCATTTCTTCACTTAGGCTGAAGAGGTGGTGATGCCTTGTAGAGCCTGACGGGGACAGAGTTAAAGGATGTATTAATTAAAGGGTTTAATTAGTTAAAGGGTATGTATTTATTCAAAGGCCTTTATAGGGTGCACCTTGGGCAGTGCAGGAGTCTCGCAGAGACTGCACCCAGGATGGACACAGCCACACGTTTTTGGGACAGATATAAGTTTTGTCCATGTGCAATCAGAGGTTAATTGTCCAATTACAGCTTCAGGCAGTGCAGTCCCATTCTCTTCGTTTGCTCCCCCCAACTCACTTTTGTTTACATTTCTCGAGGCCTGGGACAGTGAGGTGTCCTTAATTTTTAGGCCTAGAGAGGAATTGTTGTGTCTGACCAAAATGGGAAAAGCAGTAGCTAACACTCTGTATGGAGCTCAGAGGTACACACTAAAGAATTGCAGTATTACAAATACATGAAAATATAAAAGCTAAAATCCTAAGGCATCAGTGGGAAGCAAAAAGCCACAGCACACAACATTCAGTATTATTCAGACAGTAGCAAAAACTGTCTGAGCTCTGCAGCAAATTCCTAAAGAAGCCAAAGAAACGGGGTTAAGGAACAAGGTGTTTAAAAGCTAAGGGAAGAGGCCAAATGGATTAACAGGTGCCTCCACAGAATGATACTGTGAGGGAAAAAGGAGATGTGCTCAGAAAACATGGCAATTAATGCAGCAGCAACAGGTTCACTTGCCTTGCCCAGGAAGGAGAGGCACAGTCACGTTGTACAGGATTTTCTCACTGGGAATCTCCGGGTCTACAAAGGAGAGGTGATGGGGCTCAATCACTGTCACACGGTCCTCCAGCACCTCAATAAACACATCAGACCATGAGCATCAAGGCCAGAGACACGGGAAGATTCACTCAAAAATGCATTGAAAGAGAATTTGCTTTGCTCTAGTTAAATGTAAGACAGTCTTTGAATGTAAAGGCCCAGTTCTTAAACCTAAATGTGACCTCCTGTCCCCTGCAGAGGCACAACCTCCATACTCACAGGGTTTCTCTTTTGACCTACAGCAATTAAAAAGAGGGGAAGGAAAATCCAAGAATTCCCTGGATGAACACGTAATTAATTGTCTATGTAGTTTTCTCATACAGTCTGATGTGGCTGGACTGGATTCTCTTTTAAAAGAAACCCTGAAAATGACTCAGCCCTTTCCACTGGAATATAGAGGAACCAAAGCTTTCCCTTTTGTTTTAAACCTGTCTTAAGATTGCTCTGATCCTTCCATAACAAGATTAGCATGAACCAAAGGCAGGCAGGGCGTTAAAGGAATTACAGTGCTGCTTGAAGAGACTTAAGTGCCCAAAAGTAGTTCATTTCCACACGTTCATGAACCTCAGTCCTGCAGAATTAACAGCTCCGAGAAGTCACCAAATTAAACAGCTCAGCTGGGTATGAAAAGCATCCAGCTCATTTCATAATCTTGAGCAAAACAGGGAGAGAACAAGCTAAATTAAGGATATGGCACTTAAATAATCTGCTTCGGAACACGAAAGGTTACCAACATGGGGGAAGCAGGTTAACTTGATTGAAGAAAAAACAATATAGATGTTGGTCGCTTAACCAAAGAGTCACCAAACTTCCCTTGCCCTTTCTCAGCAGCACAAGTCAAAGTCAAGACTAGAGGGATGGGAAGACTCAAAGTATTGCGCTTTCCTCTCAGCTTTAGAAGACTCATTCTGAAGGAGTCTGAAGACGAATGAACAGAACTCAATCACACTGGGGCAGGGAAGTGCAATTTTTTGATGGAAAGATTTAAGGTTATGTTTCTTCCTTGCTGCCTCCCAGGCCTATTTGTCTCTCCCAAAGGTGGGATTTGCAGGTGGCGAGGTAAAAGGTGTTTTATGGCCCTATTGGATTTTGTGGGGAGTAATTAGCTATAAAACTCAGCGCCGCGTGGCTCTGCCAGACATCTCTCCCATCAATTTTGTCAATAATGACAACAAAAAGTCAGGAGCAGGAAGATAAATGGCTCCAAGTAGCAGTCTGACCATGTTTCATTATCACCCAGGAAAGGTCGCCACTATTTTAAACCTTGACAAGGCTCTTGTGCCATGGAGTTTTCACTAATCCCTCTGCCATGGCTTCCTTTGGCCTTTCCTGTTGCCATGCCTGGCATGTAGAACAGCAGAAGTGGAGGGGACAGCTGGACTTCACCCATGTGTGATGGGGACACACAGGGAAGGTTTGCACCAAAGTCTGAGAGCCCACAAAACCGACTTTAAACTCCAAGATCATCTTTGCAATTCCAATTGGAGAGACCACTCTCATCCAAGTGGTCACTCCCAGAGCTGATGCTGCAAGAAAATGTCATTCAGGTCCAGTGTCTGAATGTTTTCCATGTGCATTATGGTCTGTGTTCCTGAGGTCAGAATGATGGATGGGAACTTTCTAGCGTGGGTGGGCTATAGTTTGGATCAAGTTTACACTGGAACTACTGGCAAAACCCATTAATTACAGTCTAACCCACAGTTTTTCTCTCTTGCCATTCCTCCTGGCTTCTCAGGAAAGGGTAAGAATTCCATAAAATGTTGATTTTGCTTCTCTTTCCTCCTCTCCTTTCCAGTCTGTACATTCATCTCTTTCAATACTGAGTTTTTCAACTTTTCATGGGTATTTTCTGCACCCCCCATCCCATTTACTCCTGTAATCTGTTTTTTCCCCCATTCCTACTCCAGCCATCTGTGAGGTGTTATCACTTACAGCCATGTGCAAAGAGGAGCCGAGGGAAAGCTGAGGGGCTTTGGGTGTCTGGGGCAGAACAGCAACGTTGAACACGTGGCTTTCCAAGCTGGTTTGTGGACTGGCAGAGCTGGATACCTGGGAAGGAAAGATCATGTGAATGAGTAAATGACTTCTAGACCAGTTTCAGACTTTCCCTTGGCAGTGGCTCCCTGTGATCCCAACAGCTTCCAAGGTGGGCTGCACTTGCATTTCACAGACTCAGGAATATTTTCCAAATTTTTCCACTCTAGCACCAAAAGATGAAGTCAAGGGTATCTAACTCCTAATTGCAAGCCTGCAGCAATGACAAATAAAGCAAATTATATTAAATTGGTACAAATTCAGAGCACCAGAACCGTTCCCTAGGGGTGAGCCTGCAAATGTTCCCAGCAATCCTGGGGTGAAGTAAACACCCAAAAAACCACAGCTCTCTTCTTTGACAGACTCAGTTATGGCTTTATCTTTTAGTAGGGATGGCAGTGTGCTCTGGAACTCCACAGAGCGCTTTGTGAGCAGGAATGGACTTCATGAAGCCTAATTTCTAGAAAATGCATAAAAATCTAAGTTCTGATGAAAGGAATGATGTCGTTTTAGCCATTTGCTGCCCTTGCTCTGTCCTAATACTGATGAAAACAACATGTTGGCCCTGAACTGTCCCAGCCCAAGGTTCAAGGCTTGGACAGAGGTGCCGTGGTCTCCTGATGTGATCAGGTATTCCCAGCTCCCTTTCTTAGTTCTCTGTACAATTATTGCTACTGCTCCGAGATACTGAGCCCAAGCAGTCAACTCATGCAAAATGCATGGTCTGTAAGAGGAATGCAGCAATTAAGCCAAAGATTAGCTTGTTCAACACTGACGCTCACAAATTCCTCATTATCACTTATGTTAATTACTTCAGAAATTACCTTAATTGCCTCTCCAGTGCTACAGTAATTGCTTCTGCCTTGTAAACCAGATGTAACAAACACTGCGTGCCAGTGCTCACATAGGCTTAGTTACGGGAGCCTGTGAAACCCTCCCAGCAAACAGCAAGGACCCGTCTGAGGAATTTTATGGCTCTTAAACCTGTGGGGAGTGGGGATTTATTTTAGTTTCCCAGCTGCTGGGGAGTATTTCTACCTTTTGGTCTGTTTGCAAGACGAAGGGCTCTGAAGCCAAAATTAAATTATTGGCTTAGAAACCAAGGGTTGCGTGGCTCTGGGGCTTGCAAAATACACCATTTTTAGAAAGGTACTTGGAACGTTTTTCACTTGGTGTAAATATTATAGGTCTTGTGAAGGGGTGAGGTATTTGCCAGTATGTATTTACACACATATTTGTGTCATTTTCAAAACTTGGAATCACAAGACACAAGCGGAGCAACCTCAGAGAACTGCCACGTGATCTTTCCAGGAGCGTGATGAGGAATACCTGGAATTGGAAGGAGTCACTCTCCACTTCAGCTCCAGAGTGCCTGTACCACACGATGCCATCGCTGATGTCCTGCTGGGTGAAGGAGGTTGTGGGTGAGGCTGCTCTTCCATCAGGTAAAAGCTGCCAGGAGTCCGCCGGGCCGTCCGCCGGCATCGGGACCAGCAGCACCACTTCCCCTGGAAAAGCAAAGAGGAACTTGGGAGAACACAGGGAGCAAGAGGTGCCTTTGCACCGACTAAGGAGCAGCCAAGGCAAAAGCCCACTCAGTCAGAGCTTTTTTCCATCCAGTGTTAAGTGACAAAAATACCAGCAGAGTTCCCAAAAGCCTTCAGCAGACCTTGAGACATCCCGGTGACGTTGGGAAATCTTGTTAATTAATTCCATTAAACAGGTTGATAATTCTGCTGATTGATAATTAATCATTCCGTTACGCAAAACATCCATCATAAGTTCTCTCATTTCATTTCCCCAAACCACCCTTGAAAAGCTGGAGCAAGAAAAAAAGTAATTCAGCAAGATAAAATATCACACTTCCATTCGATCGTCAAACTCTGGGCTAAAATTCCTTTATCAGTACCCTAATTCCATTCCAAATCTTATGGTTTTGCTCACGGGAGGTCCCCTGAAAATCTAAAAATCAAATTATGTATTTTCTATAGGTATGAATATCTTTCCCATTAGTCACAGACTAAGTTAAGAAGATAAGCCCTCTTGGATTCAGGACCAATTTTCCACATTTCTCTCTCTCTTATTTTTTCCCTCCCTTTCTGCAAAACAGTATTTTAGATAAAATTTTGGAGATCATTGACTTCTGCTGCTTCTTCCTCACCTGCAGCTACAAACCTGTTTATATTACTGCAATTAATCACAGCAGCGATAATTATGGTGGTGCGAACACAGGATTATAAATTTTAGTTAGGGTTAGGCAGCAGGAGACAATCTCCTCAGGGAAAAATTCCTGTTTTCATGTAAATGCTTATTAAAAATGAGAAGAGAGACCTTCATCTGCAGAAAACTAAAGGGGGAATACAAATTAATTACTTCTCTTCTAAACTGCAAAACTTTCATTATCTCTGTTTCCATCACGTGCTGGCAGCTGTTATGGAAACCAGCCTGTCCTCACAGCAAAAGGGGGAAAGAAAAAAAAAAAGCATGGATGTTGCTGGAGGGATCCTCTCATTTTCTCCGGCTCAGCAAATTAAATGTGGTATCATTTCTTAGAAGGGCAAAATATGTTATTCGAAGACATGGTTTCTGGGAAGAAAAGAGTGATGCTGAGTAGGAAAAGAACATTTTTCTTTTTTTCCCGTATTTCCTTTCCCTCCACACTCTTTTTCATCCTGTTTTTCTCCATTTATAGCTCAGTCACAAACCCCAGAACCTTCCCCACTCCTCCTTACCTTGTGCCCAGAAGACCCTCCCCAAGCACGGGGTTGCTGGTGAAAGCCACTGCTCTGAGAGCTGAGCTCAGAGCCTCTCAGAGGCAATTTGGGGACAAGAATTATCTACAGATCCAAATGTCACCAATTCTTGTTTCGGTCGGCAAGCCCTTCCTCTGGGACAAATTATATCAAACGTCACGGAATTTAGGGAGCTCTTCAAGGTAAACTTTTGCTCAGCAGTTTCTAGAGGTAGATACCACTCTGTGATGCTCAACCCAGACATTCACTGTGGAGGATTATCTTTTGGCAGCAAGATTCTGCTCTCTCAGGGCTGTAAATACGCCAGGATTCCACCACCACTGGAGAGACACCGACGCTCAGGAAGGGCAAAAGCGCTTTGTCACTTTGCATGCCCATTAAAAGTGGAAAAGGATGAGCTTATCAGCACTCAGCCAGTGTACCAGTCTAAGGAAACATCCCCCCAAATGCTATTGTGCACATAACACCATGCAAGGGTGCTGCTCTTTGACAGCAGAATTCCAGAGGCGGTTACCGTGTCGGGGCTGGTCCTCGGGGATGGTGTAGGTGATGTCGGAGTCCCGGGCACCGGGCAGCTCGGCGTGCAGGATTGTCTTGGAGATCTGCAGCATGCCTCCCTGGGGCACCCAGACCAGGGAATTGGTCACCAGCCGGGGGCTCCTGTCGCCCTGCGGGCAGGGGGACAGCAGGAAAAGGCTGATTGGAACGTGAGCAATGCTGCGCTGATGGAAACAGATTCTCAAGGGAAAAGAAGCAAGGAGAGTATCGTGGAATTTCTCATGCATTCCACCCCGGAATGTCTGCTTGAAGAAATGGTTGTGGATCCTTCATCCGTATCCCTCAGACTCAACTCCCAGCCTGTAGAACTGACCTCGTCCTCTAATTTTTAATTTCCTGCTGTTGACCATAAACCTTCCTGACCCGAGTCTCTCTCCAAAATTGTTGTCTGCTTGAAGAAATGGTTGTGGATCCTTCATCCGTATCCCTCAGACTCAACTCCCAGCCTGTAGAACTGACCTCGTCCTCTAATTTTTAATTTCCTGCTGCTGACCATAAACCTTCCTGACCCAAGTCTCTCTCCAAAATTTTGTCTTTTACCACCATCCTCATTCTCTCTGAGCATCCACCCAAGTCTTTTGCTACTCGGTGGGTTTCCTAACCTTCAAACTATTCCTGTGGCTTTTTTTTTTTTTTTTCCAAATGAATATTTATCTAATATTAGTTTAAGCTTCCTGAAATGTGGATGTCAGGACTGGATTGCAGTAATAGTTTCACTACAGTTTCCATTTACTTCAGTAACACTACTCTGGCATTCAAGGATTACATCAGCCCTTTTTGGCTCTAAATTGCTTTGGAGAGGTCACCAAAATCCCTGTGACCTCTTCCATGCCATGGTTCTTTCTTATAATCCCAGCTGCTGTAAATGTGACTTCTTTTCTGAATTCCTGCACGTTCACCTTGAAACTGGCTGTGGCTGCAGTTCACCTTGAACTGTGTGATCAGGCAAAATCCTATTTTGGGATTTTGTTTTGGGCTCCATCTAAGGGATCACCTTCCTCCTCATTTACTACTCCACATAATCAGCCCCAAAACTGATAAATGACTCATTACTGTGTTCTTCTGGATCCGCCACAGAGACAGCAGAGAGCTAAAAAGATGTTTGTGAAAAGGAATCACATTAAAGGATGATTTCCCACCTCCTTTCTGACATGTCTGCACCCACTTCATTTGTACTCACACTGTGGGTTTGTTATAAACAGGGAAACCTTCAGCTTTTAGGTCACTAGATGACTGAACCTTCCTTCGCTGACCACATCAAACCCATCCAGCACGTTGTAAAGCCATTCCCACACGGCTTTGATGCTGCTTGTTAATAAGAACAGACTCATGAGACGGCTCTTTTTGCTTGGTAATCTCTTTTAAAAATACATTTAACGTGAATGAATTCACAGCAGAGGAAAAGCGTTTTCAGAGAGCTCAGGGAGGCTCACAAGCTCTCTGGCCCATGCTTCAGCTCCCTGCTCCCAGGCAGGGCGAGGTCAGCTGCCTTGCAAACACCTTGGAGACCCCCCTTAGCTGGATCTCTAGAGGTCTGGGGTAGCCCTCAAATAAACATCTTTTGCCTTTTTTTCTGTGTTCCCCCCGGCCTCTCAGAAAAGATAGGCTTCCATGACCCTGTTCATACTGCAACGGTTCCAGCAAAGGGTCTGCATGGGAAAAGGAGCCATTAGCAACCAAAGGGACTGGAAAAAGCCCTAAAAGCTGCTCTGTGCTCACCTCTGTCACCACCTTTGTTCTTCTCTGCAGCCAAGAGCTGCACAGAGAAATGTGGAACGGTAAGGAGAGACAAAGGAGCACAAAACAGAAGAATAAAAGAAACTACTCTGAGCAATTCACCCTTGCTGGCATTTACAAGAACATGCTTAATCAAGAGTGGGGAAAAAAAAGGTGTTACAAACACCACAGAGTGGTGTCCAAGCATTTTCACAGTCCCTCCGATCCTATTCAGGCTCCTTGGGGCCATGGAAGCGATCTGGGTGAAGAAACCACAGGCAAGGCTCCTCCTATTCCAGGAGTCTAATAACAGCACCAGCCTTGAAGGCAATCCCTTTTTCATCCCCAGACTGCTGTGTGAGTCATGGCACTAATTAACATTCATTACTACCGTGGCTTTAGGAGACCTTGCAGGGTCCAAATGGGATCAGTGCCTCCTCCTGCTGAACTCCACGAACGCACGGAGTGCCTGCAAAGCTCTCTTCAACTTGTCACACCCAAGTTGCTGTGAAGGACATCTAACACAGCAAGGAGGACAAAAGAGGGGCAGTGTCATCTCCTCCTAACTCCTTTCCA
This sequence comes from Callaeas wilsoni, assembly GCA_013398955.1. Lineage (NCBI taxonomy): Eukaryota > Metazoa > Chordata > Aves > Passeriformes > Callaeidae > Callaeas > Callaeas wilsoni. The sequence continues at coordinate 36,281 of VWPU01004423.1, forward strand.
AGGGGTGGAACTCAAAGACACTGTGTCACATCTCTACATAAAGGACTGCAGACTGTGGCCTTCTCTACTGACAGCTCTACTTTTTGTTACTCTTTCACATTAATAAGGGATGAAGACATTCTCAGTTTTTTCTCCATCCGTTTTATTACAGTTTATTACTTTTTATCAAATAACTACAGACTTTGAATCGTCAAAGCTGCACAGTTTGAGCTGTTGCAAACCGAAAATTGCGGTGACCTCCAAAACCCAATCAATCCACTACTTTCTCCTGCCGGTAACTCAGGATTAGTGACACCTCAGGGACACAGCGGTACTTCTCCAGCCTCCCAGTCTGCCTGCCAGAGTTTATGTGCCAGCATATACCTTGGGAGCAATCCTGATGTGGAGCAGGATGTTCTGGAAGTGGTAGCCGTCGCTCACTTGCAGAAGAGCCGCATCCTGCCGGCTGTCGGAGCCATCGTGGGCGTAGCGCAGCCGCCCGCCCGCGAGCTCACCCAGGCGGAAGGTGGCAGAGTCCCCAGGGGCCCCGAGCAGCCTCCCGTGGCGTGGAGGCTCCAAAACCACCAGCACCACGTCCTGAGGATTGTCACCGTCCCCCACGCCAAGCACCAGTTCCGATATCGTCCCTGTTTCCCCCCTGCCGACAAGGAGGGGCTCGTTCCTGTACACATACGGGGCCTGGAACACAAAAGCAGCTCTGAGGTGTCTGCTGAACCCTGGAGATTGGATCATGATCAAGGGCTGCAATTACAAGTTTGGGGATAAGGGAATCAGCTCACTTCATCCCTGGCAATCTCCTACTTCTTAGCAGCAGAGAATCACTCTCCACACCTTTTCCCCCGATGGGCAGATCTAATAGTATTTAGCATTTAAACTGAATTAGTCCCATTACAAGAAGGCAAAAACTTAGGACATTTATATACAAAGCATCTGACTCTAGCTGATCTTCATTAGCCTTTTGAGATGACAGCAAAACTGGGTGTCTTCATCATCAGTATTTATTTCATTTCCAACATTCCCCATAGCCTTACTCAACTCATACCAAACATCTGCTAGAGGCCATATTTCTGCTGGTTTAAATTAGTTCTCCAGTTCTTTGTCATCAAGAAAGTTTCAATCTGCAGTCTCTATTGATCCCAATAAACATCATTTGCCATGGGTAATGCCCTGCCTCGGGAGGGAGGCGATCCCGCAGAGACAAAGTCAAAGCCCTGGCAACATCCATCAGGGAGCCAACTGCTGCCACCTCACCTGTGCACGACTTCCCAGGGTTATTAGGGATCGACAGGCAAAATTCCTATCCTTAAACCTCGCTTAGGTATTCTGGGGCAATGACTGCAGCTCTTACTTAGGTGAACGTCCTACTGAGGTAAACAAGAGATTAGGCTGAGCCAAGATCTCAGCACCAGCCAGAATCAATACACACGTGGCAGGATCCAAACCCACAGTTTGTCTTATTCGAAAGGACAAACTAGAGCACTTCTAATTTCCACAAGTTATGGGAATGACTAATAGGGAATATAGATTACTCATGGTGAGGATGGAGGCTGAGCCAGGCTTGCAGGCAGGAAGGAGCCAGCACTAGAAGAGTTCTGTCAGGTCATTTGGTGCCCCTCTGAGGATGCAAATGGGTCTTAAGAGCAGCAGATTCTCTTTTGCACTTTAAGGTCTCTATTTGTAAGAATATGCCAAGTAGTCACAACTTCTGACGGAGCTTCCCACACTGGAAAAAGCTCAGTGCAAGCTGCAAAGCCTCCCTGGAAACCTGGACCCCGCTAAGGTGCCTGTACCTCCTCTGGGGTGAGACCCGTATATTGTGCCACAGACTTTAAATAACAATAACTCAGGAGACATGGACACTTGGCAGTACCATCACCTTGCCCACAAGTGGTGAGAAGTTTAAGAGACACACTTAAATTAGCTCATGCTGATTTAATTCCCAGCTGTCCTAGAACAGAGGATTGAACTTGAGTGTCAAAGCTTTCCTGCCATCGGGATCAATCCCGGCCCAATTGCCCTGCAGCAAGCGGCTGAACTGGAGCATCAGCAGATCCAAAGGATAACTGGAGCAGCAGGCATTCCTTAGCCCTCACTGATAATTGCTCTATGATTGCACAGCTGCAACTCCCTGCACAAGCAAAATGACACAGGCCAAGTTCTCCAGTCAATTCCCCAAATCCCTTTTGTCCATGTGACTCTTGGCTGCGACCCCTAAAGGCGAGTTGAGTCCAATTTGCCTGATCTGAACCCCTGCTCAAGTTCTGCCCAGCTCCATTATTATCCCTGCAAGAAACCAAGACTTCGAATGGTATGAAACTGGGGGTTGTTTCCAGGCTTTGTTACGTTACCTGTGTTGAGAATGCTTGAATGTTGATCACCTCAAGGTGGGAGAATGACTCTTGATCGCTGACTTTCAAGGAAAACTGTCCTTTCCTAAACAGGTCCCCAGCGAGCCAAAATACAGGATAACATAAATTAATGAAGTGCTCTTCCAGGACTCGATAATGATAAGCATATTATATATTTAGCAAAAATGACTGGCTCAGTGACAGAAGCTTTAGCTCAAGTTTTCTTCAATTACGTTTTTATAGTATTTTTTCCTGAAGATTCACAACAGTCACAACAGGTAATAAAACACAGTTAGCTGTGCAATAATATACCCTCATCTCCCTTTAAGTAACGTTATCCACATCGGATGGCATTCCCAAGATAAAGTGCCAATTCTAAATGTCAGCCACTCGCTGCTAAAGAAAAACGTCACTTATCTGACTTTGGGACTTGCCAGGACTTTTCCTTCCCATTTACTTTTCAGTGATGCCACCCAAACACCTTGAAGTTTTAAGTAATGGTATAAATAATAAATAGAGCAATATTTAGTAATAAAGTAGCTTTGTTTCTCAAGACAAGATGCTGACACTTCATCGTGACTACCAGGTAGACTGAAAAAAAAAAAAAAAAAGCAGGATACAGGAAGATATGCCCGAAATCTGGTGAACACCAGCTAACCCTTGACATCAGGACCCCCTGAAAGTCTTCTTTAGATCTTACTCAGATCAAAGACCTGCCTGATTTATACAGCCAGAAATTTAGAACAATTCTACTGATGTCACTCTAGTGCCGAGGCTTTATGGTGATGCAAATCAAGTGTGAAATTTGGCAGGGTGGCTGGCTTATTGCCTGGCTGCAGGAAAAACCTGCTTCCTTGCAACATCCTTGCAGTGGGGGCTTTGCCAGCTACTAATCACCACTAATTATTCCGGGGCACTAACAGAGCTCATACTGGAGGCAAACAAGGAATGGCTGAAGGCGAACTATGCTGGAGAGCACAGCAGTGACATCACTTGAGCATCTTCCTAACACTATCAAGAAACTGTGGTAAGAATCACACTAATATGCCAGTTTTAACTCTCAGCTGAGTATCCTGAAGATGGGACAGATTCCTGCATCCCAAAAGCACAGCACGTTCAGGAGCTGGCTCACGGTGACCTCTTCTACCATGAACTGAGAAGTTTTGCACCACCAGTTATATTATGGTACAGTGTAAGTATGCTGGTAGTTGATTTAGCAGCAGTGGGAAGCGTGCCCTCCCTGTAGGGATGCTTCCAAGGAAGAAGGAAATACCTGTTCTCAAGATACAACAATTTTTTTGTGAGGCAAGAGCTCAGAAAAAAGCTTCCTCCAGTCACCTGGGCTCCCCTTTGCTGTGCACGAAGCGGACCCTCCTCTCCCGCACGTCCCTGCAGCTGAAGCGGTGGCCGCGGCTCAGCAGCACCTCCTGCCCGTCCAGCAGCATGACCAGCCGGCCGGTGGAGGGAACGCTGTCCACGTGGAACAGCAGCTGGCCCGGGGCACCGGCCGGCTCACACACGCCCAGCAAGGACAGGTCTAGGGGCTGCACCCCGCCAATCGCCACCGTGAGGGTGCTGCTCACACGGGAGCTCAAGGGATGCCTGCTGGCTGAAGGGAAAGAAGGGAGAAGTGTTCACGCAAGAATCACCCTGGGCTGTGGCATCATGCTTGTCACCACTATTTGCTGGGTGCCCTGTTCATTCCTGACCCAAGTGGACTGCAATCCATCCCAATTCCCACCATGCCTTCAGCAAATCACTTCCCACCTTGGTTTCCCCATTACAGACCTGAAAGCCAGCACACTCTGGCTGGCCCTGCAGAGAGTCTAGTAAAGCTTCATGTGGAATAAAGGATAAGTAACAACTCTACTTGATTCAGGAAGGGATTTCCCCCCAAGATGTTTTGTCACTGGTTTTACACTGATGATAAAGGGTGCTGCTGCAAAGACGTGCCTGCACACCTAACCTGGTACCTTCACCCCTTACCAGGCACCTTCACACCGTACCAGATAGCTGCACCCCTAACCTGGTACCTTCACACCTAACCTGGTACCTTCACCCCTTACCAGGCACCTTCACACCGTACCAGATAGCTGCACCCCTAACCTGGTACCTTCACACCTAACCTGGTACCTTCACCCCTTACCAGGCACCTTCACACCGTACCAGATAGCTGCACCCCTAACCTGGTACCTTCACACCTAACCTGGTACCTTCACCCCTTACCAGGCACCTTCACACCGTACCAGATAGCTGCACCCCTAACCTGGTACCTTCACACCTAACCTGGTACCTTCACCCCTTACCAGGCACCTTCACACCTAACCTGGTACCTTCACACCTTACCAAGCACCTTCACACCTTATCAGATACCTTCACACCTAACCTGGTACCTTCACACCTTACCAGGTACCTTCACACCTTACCAGGCACCTTCACACCTTACCAGGTACCTTCACACCTTACCAGGCACCTTCACACCTTACCAGGTACCTTCACACCTTACCAGGCACCTTCACACCTTACCAGATACCTTCACACCTAACCTGGTACCTTCACACCTAACCTGGTACCTTCACACCTTACCAGGTACCTTCACACCTTACCAGGCACCTTCACACCTTACCAGGCACCTTCACACCTTACCAGGCACCTTCACACCTTACCAGGCACCTTCACACCTAACCTGGTACCTTCACACCTTACCAAGTACCTTCACACCTAACCTGGTACCTTCACACCTTACCAGGTACCTTCACACCTTACCAGGCACCTTCACACCTTATCAGATACCTTCACACCTAACCTGGTACATTCACACCTAACCTGGTACCTTCACACCTTACCAGGTACCTTCAGACCTAACCAGGCACCTTCACACCTTACCAGGCACCTTCACTTAGAAATCCATGTACATGCACATCTTATGAAACCAAAAAGTTGGAGAAAAATAGCTGCTGACTCTCCATAGCCACCACAGAACTGAATTCCAAAAATGTGACTGCATGAACACTTCTCCTGGCTTTCAAATCTACTGCTGGAAGTCTGTCAGCTCAGTCACTTCATCTTGAGAGACACTCACCTTCTTCACACTCTCTGGTCTGTGTATTGCCATAGAAACCCTGGCCACAGGCAGAAACACAGATCTTATTCTTCAGAAACATGGTGCTGTCACAGAGGTGGCACAGGCTGCCACTGTCACACTCCAGGCATCCAGGAGGACAAGCTGCATCGGATGGAAAGCACAACCCCACTGAGAAACTGCAAAACCAGTGCAGCCACTGGTGTGCAGAGCTGTCCCCAGGGTCAGAGCAGAAACACCACTATGTGTGTCTTACCTACCTGACAAAAAGAGTCAAAAGAGTGGGCAAAGAGTTATGATAGAAGTTGGCAAGAAGATCCTTCCTCATGTGACCACTGTGCCTGCATCAAGCTCGCTGTGCTTACCTGTGCACTCGCGCCGTGCCTCGTCTGTGTAATATCTCTGCCCACATTTGGGAACACAAAGACTGCCCAGGAGGAAGAATGGGGCTGGGCAAAGGCTGCACTTGTCTGCTTGGTGGCACTGAAGGCAGGGTTGATCACACCCTAAAGAGACACATGCAAAGAGTTCAGCTTGACAGCTCCTGGGAGACATGCAGGGAAACATGCTGGAAGAAATGCTCCATAAAAACTCACTCTGGCACGTGTCTGATTCCGGGAAAAAAGCTGGAGGGCACTCTTCCACACAGGCTCCTTCGTGGAAAATGTGGCCCTCCATGCACTGCAGACAGTCAGTCCTTTGGGGACCTTTGCAGGCGTTACAGCTCCAGTCACACTCTGGAAGAAAACAAAAATCAGTTCAGGGCACTCACCCTGCACAAGGGCTTAGCACTTGGGGTCTACAAGCTGCGGGAAAATATCACTTATTCCCATTATGGAATGCTCTGCTGGGGAGCTCTGGAAATCTTTCAAGTCACGTGTCTTTTAAATCACTCCAAACTGCTGTTTCTGCAGCCATCCAGTGGTGCAGGACTGAAGAAGACAGAGACAGGTAAGTAGGGGAGGCCAGATAAGCCCCCTAAAAGAGACTTATCCTGGCAAGTTCACTCGTTTTCAGCTGACCCGTGACTAAATGAATTGCTGGACCTGACCCCTGAAAACTTCGCTGGCTCAGTTACAAAATCATTTACAAGAGAGCGATTTGCAATAATCTTGTTCCACTGAAAGGTTCAAGTATGTGACAGCAGGCTGCCCAAAAAGAGAAAAAAAACTCCAGAAACATTGCAAGCAACCTGTCACTGAACAATTTCCCCCTTCCCGCACCCTTTTTAAAGCAGGCCACCTGCATGGCTCTTCCTGCCATGTAACGGATTCTTAGCCAAGGCACTTGTATTTATTTCTTTTTTTCTTTCCTTTTTTTTTCCCTTTCCTTGAAACCAGCAGCGCATTTTTCACCTCTGCAAGTGTTGCTGGAGAAATCCAGGTAATACTGCTGAGCACAGCTCTGGTACTGGCACTCCCCAAAGAGCAGGACCTTGGCTGGATCTCTGCAGGACGTGCAGCCGGCGGCCGAGTCGCAGCTCCGGCACTGGCTGCTGCAAGCTGTGGGAAGACATGGAAAATCGGTGTCATTCCTGACGCACCAGCCGACTGCACAGGTAAAAATGGTGTTATCCTGCTGCCTTGCTACTCCTCTTATCCTCTGGGGAGACTTCAGAGCTTTTGCTTGTTGTGTTCCTTTCCACATTCTCCAAAATGTAGAGAGTCTCGTTCCATTTGGAATAGGCTGGAATGTCCCCTCACGCTGCTTCTCACTCTCCTCAGGACTGGTCAGGGTAAAACACTGACCCTGAATCCAAATCCCCAAATAAGAGCTTTCCTTGTCTCTGTTTTTAAAATTTCCTTTATGCAACCTGCATTTCATACAACTCTTTACCCAGAAACACATAAATTTGGAGAGCAGAGTAGACTGCTGCAATGCTTGGTGGGACCAAAGGCCCATTTAATTTCACTTAACGTTTCCGCCTTTTTATCTGCACGCAGTGTGAAATTCTGGAGCTGCAGGGAGCAACAAAGATGCCAGGAAAAAAATAATTCAGGGATTTACTGAATCTAGGATCAAAGTCCAGAGGTTCAGAATATTTCAACTCACCTCTTTCATGTCCAGGAACTAAACTTTGCAGGAGGCTGTACTAACAGTTTGGGTGATAAATACTGACGTGTTAATTCAAAACACAGTTTTATAACCAAAAAAACCCCTCCAAATACCAAAGTGAATGTGAAAATACCCAAGTTGCTCTCATTGGAGCAAGAACTCAGTGTTTTTCAAAAGAGTTACTTGTTTTAGCTCCTCTAAAGAACGTCACAGAAGGTCTGTATTTTATTGATGTACAGATGATTTCTAGCACAATGTTTACCTGAAGAATCTAGCAGCTGCTTTTAGGTCCTCTGGTGCCACTCTGATTTTTCTTCACTTAAGAATACTACATGAAAAAATTACTTTTTTAAAGTGCTCCAAAGAACCAACTATTAAAAACACAGTAAAACATTCTACATGAGGCCTAAATCCATGGAAATCAGGCTACCCATGGAGGCATGCCAGAAGAGTGAGCAAAAACTCTATCTGGAAGCAAACCTGTCTGCTTGTTTTATCAGCTCGACTCCATATCTGCATTTTTAAGCCCATGAAGGACTCGTTAAGCTTCTCACTGCTCCTGGGCCAGGATGTCATTGAGTTTAAAAATATCCCCCAGAGCCCAGACGTGCACTCAGCATCTCTCTGAACCTCATTCCAACCCCGAGTTCCTCAAAAGTGCAAAGAGACTAAAATAAACGTTGAAGAGAGATCAGATTTTCTCAGCCTAACAGCCAACCTCCGATTAAACAATCTTCATTCCCTCGAAGTGGCAGTTTCCCAGCAGCCTGGGACAATTTGTATCTCTGTGGCTTATCAGCAGCACTTGAAAAGGCACAAGTGACACTTGGAATGACAAAAATCCAACACACTTGGCCTTGAGCCTCCTGCTCCAAGGATTACAAACACTTCTTAAAAAGCCATTTGCAATAAGGAGATTAGAGAAGTTGAATGGGCTTGCAAAAAAAAAAATCTATTTGCAGTTGAGCCCCTGAACCAAATTCAGGAAGGGTGCAAGCCTCAGGAACATTCCAGGTCTACCCTGATATCCTGAGGCAGGAGCTATCAACAGGAAAGCTTTCATTAGAAAGGGGCATGTTAATTAGGAAGGGAGATATTCTGGTGCAGCAAGCTATAAGAGAATCAATCCCTGCTGCAGGAGAAAGCTGAGTATTTTGTAGAGCTTGTAGGAAACTAGCCAGAACAGCAAGAATCCTTTTTATAAATTCCTATTTTTCATTACTTTCCTTTTTTCATTATTACTGAAGAGCCTTCTTTTTTTTTCCTCAGCAAAAGAGTGGTACAAGTCCTTCCAGCTATTTCCTTGAACTTATGTAAGGTGTCTCCATTTCTGCTGATCAGATGGAAATAATAGTTTCAGGAGAACCATCTATTTCAACAAAAGGCAGGTAAAGCTGACAAGCACATCGGTTTTCTCCTACAGGACCTCATCAGTGACAAAATTGGGTCTAGGTCGGATGACACTGATACCTGGACTCAGTGCAACAGAGTCATTTTATCATAAATCGGGAGAACTTAAATCAGGCTAATGCAGGACTTCCTAAACTGAGTGCCCAGGTCCACAGTGACCAAACCACTTAAGCATTCACTCATTTTTAGGTGCGTGTAATATAGTGGGACGATTCAAGCAGGGCTTTTTCCTGGTTTTTGTATCTTTGGACCACACCACTTTGCCTTTTGGAACGTCAAGCCCAATAATTATGAGAGGAATAATCCAGGGCCAGAGTGAACACAGAACAATAAAGGAAAAGAAAGGACCTGAGAGATCCACAAAGGATAGCAGGAGTAGGATAAAACAACACCAGATCAATTCCACCAGATCATTAGGATCAGCTCGGGTCTGTCAGGGCTGTGCCTACCGTTTCTCCTTGGGTTTCACATGAGGAGAAATGGACATAAATGCTGCAACACGGCTTCCAGGGCATGTACTGGCAGGTAGTGCAGCGGGGAGGGGGTTTGCCTTAGTGAGGATTGATTAAAACTGGTCTCAACTTGCCAAATTTTCATCAAGTCCAGAATCCATCACAGCGAAACCCGCACAAATGCTCCTGCAGATTTTTACAGCAGGACACAAAGCCTCTTGTCTTCGAGGTCAATAACAAAACTGCAACTGTTTTCAAATTTCAGTCATGCTGTAGGCTCTGCTCCTGAGGCTGCTCATCACCTCTGTCAACTCACATCGCATTTTTAGGCACTTGAACCCTTTCTTTTCCAGGCAACAGGAACAGTGAGCGAAGGAACAAGAAAAGACACGTTGGTAAACGCAGTGAGGAAAGGAGAGATGGCTGGGGTAGAGGCACTCACGTCTGCAGGTCTGACTGCCATCCCTGAAGTATCCCGGGGAACAGAGCGGAGCGCACGCGCCCGTGTGGGACAGAACCAGGCTGGCGTTGCAGGAAGCACAGGAGAAAGGGCCCTCGCCAGTGCAGGTTTTACAGGAAGGGTGGCACCCTGCAGGGAGAGCAAAAACCAGCGTTTCTGTTCAAGGAAAAGCAAGTCTTAGGGCAAGTCCCACAAGCTTCAGCAGAAACGCTCTCAGACACTGAGAGTATGGATGGTGAGCAGCAGAAATTCCTGCTAAGTCTTAAGCCCCCAGTGGTGCACAGTGCTCAGGAGCAGAAAGACAGCCACATCTCACCTCCTGACAGATGAAATGGCTTTATTTGTGCTCTGTGTGCCTTATGCATCAGCTCTCCCCTCTCCTCTCCTTTCTCTCTTTTTTACCCTCTTCTCTTCAACCTTCCCTTCTTAACAAAAGCCCTTACAGGATCTGGCCAGGACTCGTCTAACAGAAAAAAGTGAAAAAGGGGCAAGCACATATCTCCCTCTCGTGCTTTCTCTCAACTAGCTTCAGGTCAGATGCTCTTTGTCTATGTAGGGACCATGTAGTGCTTTTCTGACAGTTCCACACTTCCCTGAAGATTCACATCCACCTCTTCAGCAGGAATTGCACTGAGGGAGACCACATTATCTCCATGCACCCTCTCCCCACTTCCCTCATGACTTTTCAGGCTCATTTCTTAGTCTGACCAAAGAGATTTAAAATATCACCGTGGCTGAGGCCATCATACCCTATTACTTTCTCCAGAGAGGTTATGTACAACATCATTAGTCTGTTTTACTTCTTGACAGGCCTTTACCTAAAGATTGATGCCATCATTACACCTATCACGACAGGTGCAAAATTAGTCATGAGTGAGAGTGGGCAAAGGAATCAGAAGCGGCCACACAGAGCTGTGCTGAGGATCTTAAAAGCCAGAACAAAATGTCCTATGAGTTTTGACATAGCCTGAAAAATGAAAAACTCCTTTTAAGTGAAACCTATCAAGCAAAGCAAAGAAATGCTATCCCTAGGCTTAAATTTCCAGGAAGGCAAAACCTCTCTCTCTCAGGGGCCTCTCCAATCAAGTGACACAGAGGACGTTTCATACGGCTCTGAGATCTCATTTGTCAAAAACAGGTAAATAAACACACAGCTCCTAGAATGTTGGAATGAAGCTTTGAAATATTACCCACCCTAAACTAGATTAGGAAATGCCACTTCCTGCAAAAGGAGCATCTACATTGTGCTGAATATCTGCTCTTGGTTCTTTTCTCTGAAACTGAAGTGCAATACCCTTTGCTCAGCTCTGAGCTTTACCGTGTGTCTGTCAGCCACAGAACAAGAAGAGGAACCTACTTCCTTCTAAGGGCCCAGCGAATATAAAGCACCTCAGACAATGACTGGAATATGAAATCACATCAACAACAAAAAAGTGGAGGAGATGCAGAGACACCTTAGAAAATAAAATGTGCCACGGGTGCTGCATCCATTGCGCCAGCCTAAAAGGCTGAATGAAATTGGCTTTCTGGTTTAGGAGCTGCTACAAGCCACCACCTTTTGGGTCATTACTGCAGCAAGACGAGCCTCAGCAACAGACCTCAGTTACGGTGATATTCCATCTCAGGCTGCAAAATATCCTGAGCAACTCCCACCAGCAAGAGTTCTGCTCCCAGTGCAGTGTCCTGCCTCTACTAAACAGGAGCCATTTCACGGAACTTCTGACAGGGATGCAGGCAGTGCATCCTTGTGAGGATATCCTCGAGGCACGTGTGGGAAGCACTCACTTTGGCAGGCCCCGTCACGGGCGTAGTGTCCCGGAGGACAGTCAGGAAGGCAGCGATCCCCCAGCAGCAGGTGACGGCCGTTCTGGCACTTCAGGCAGACGCTGCCGCTGTCCCGCAGGTTGGCCACGCACTGCCGGCACAGGGAGTGGCAGTCTAGAGGGAGCAGGGAACAAGGGACACTGAGCACGGAGGGACAGCACAGAACTTGGCTGAGAACTCCAGGGAGGCGTCAGGGACGGAACTTTGAGAGCGCATCCTGCTGCCTGAAACGCCCGCATCCGAGGAGGGTTTTTTTCCTCTTCTTTCCTCTTGCCTCCTCCTCCCCTTCCTGAGCACCACAGCATGTTCCCTTTTCCTCTACATCCCTCCTGCCTCACTCAAGCATCCTCTTTCCCATCCTTAAGTGAGCTTGGGAAAGCTCTGCACAAAGCCAGCTCAAAGCCCTTTGCTTCCCAAGACCTTTCTCTTGGGTGCCTCTGCCTACAGGTTTCTCTTTACCTCTGCTGGGAGCCCCAGGCACTCACCTCCCCCTGCTCCCACATGGAAAAACGAGGAGCACAACCTGTACAGCTGTATGACCTTCTCCTGTAGTTCCTGCTGTTCACATTTTCCCACGCAAACAACACATCCATACCCTGAAACAGCCACTGCAGCCCTCAAAGCCAGGCCAAGAGTGGCATCAGAGTGCCTCAAAACCTTTTCCTTTTTCCATTTTTCCCCGGCAGGACACAAGCTTGTGTCTCCTGACCTCTGCCTGAACTTAGGTGCTTCGAAAGGTTTGACAACAAGGCTTTTGTGTGCACAAAGGTGCAGTGTAAGGCAACCTGGAAGCCAAATTAATCCTCATTATGGTAATTGAGAAAATTATAAAGGAAATGACGACTGTCTTGAAAGACATGTAACAATGAGGCTTGATTTGAGTACCTGGCCTCTTGTCAGATTTCTGCTGCAGGTTCACCTTTCTGTCTTTTGTCTCTTGTGACAGCATTACTACAGTTTGTCAGGCAATCTAATTTTACAAGCTGAAGACAGGCTCGCGTGGGAGCCGGGAGGAATGCTGCATCCGCAGACCGGAGCCTCGCCCCGGCTGACGCCTCCTGCGTGTCACACACAGGTGGTTCTTACCAAACACTGCTGCAAAAGCCCAGAAGCAGCTCAGAAATTGATCCTGATCCAGGCCCTGAGCACCTGTAATTTGTATGCACAGAGCTGGAGGCGGGGTGAAGAGCTTCAGGCACTTATAACCAATAAAATTAACATAAATCCAATTAGTTTTTTGTACTTCCACATTTACCTGGTAATATGTTGACTCTCCTTACTGCTAAAATAATACTCCTCCAGTTTAATCTCTTGGTGGAGCCACTGGTCTCTAATAAAGAGCTTTGGCAGGGTATAATGAGTAACAAATCTGGTCAAAAGGTTTCATAAATGGAGCATAAAAATGAGACTGAGAAAATGTAGGGTATCCAAACAGTCAGTATCTGCAGTAAAAAACCCTGCATTTTCCCAAACTAACATTTAAAAATCTAAGTATCTACAAAACTCTGTGCTGCTGCAGCAGAGTTTTCTCTTCACAAGCCTCTATTTTTGCTCCTACGAGTGGAAAGAGTTTTCTCAGTTACTGTTTTAGGATGAATCAGCCCCATCGCTCTCTTGTTCCTTTGCAAGCCTGGAGATCAAAGCGCGCACAACACCAACAAAAAACCCAGGGCTGACGCTCATGGTGAATTTGAGGGACATTGGGGAGCGAGTGAGAGAGGGAGGGAAGAACTGAAGTGCTTTGTTTAGGGAGAGATGATTTCACTTTTTCACAGCAGGCTCCCTTTGAAGCGAGGACTAACAGAAGGGAGATGTTTTCTTTGTGCTTCTCAATAACACCCCATAGCCCTACTTGTTTCCTGCTTCTGCCTTCTCCCTGTCAATCCTTCCAGTAGCTCAGCCAGCTGGGCAGGTTACAGCCTGTGGGATTTGGGGTTTCTGGAGCCTTCACATCCCCAGCTGGTTGCAGGTCAGTGCAACACAAGTTAGTTAATTCCCTTCGACCTCTTCAGTATCCAAACTGGATTCTTAGGAAGTCTGTCACCACTTGGCTTGTAGTCCCAATGCCTCCCTCCTCATCGTTCTGAGACTGCTGATCTTCCTCCCACTCTCCAAGCAAAATGTTTTCCTGCTCCCCTTCCACCTGGCTCTGATTTCCTCCTTGTTCACCTCCGTGCAAAAATAAACCCCTGTCACGTTCCCTTATCACTCATCTTCCTATAAAGCAACTTTCATGCTAAAGTAGAATGGAATTACTTACATGGATTTCCAGAGTTACTTGACTTCCACACCCTCTTCAGCTTCCTCTTAGCAAATAAAGCAAGAAAATGGTGCCCTTCCTATATGGAAATTATCTGTTACAGATAGTTCTAAGACAAAAGAGGCTGTTGGGGAGACAAGACCATCTCTGAAGCGTTTGTGAATGCTCACAAAGGAAACCAGAGGCATTTCTGCCTCTCAGCTCCACCATTTGCTAAGCAATCACCTGCTCATATTGTTTAAACACATTTCCCCTCTTAGAGGCTCTTCAGAAAAGTGTTTCCTGATGCAAGTTTTGTGCTGTACTCTAAGGTGAGACCCGAGGTTCACAACAGAGCAAAACTTAAAATCAGCACTGAAAACACCACACACTTTATAGGCACCTCGACGTGCAAAAAGTCTCTGGTGTCTTGCAGTAAATCCACAAAGAAAATCAGTGTGGTTGGTTTAAAAGGATCTGCAACATGGACCAGGATGTTTGGCTTGTTTTGGCTGTTGGAACGTTTTTCTTGTCTCTCTTTTCCAAGACCTGGAAGGGAATCTGTCACTCAGACAAGCAAAGTGAATTCCTGGTGAAGTGCAACCACATTTGCAGGGGTCTGCCTGCATCCTGTGAGAGCTTCCCTAGGCAGAGTGAAGTAGGAGATGCAGCTGGATGGTGCCTGGCACAAAGGAGCCCAGACCAAAGCAGGGAAAGGATTTCTCCTCCTCTGGCAGCCCAGCTGCTGATTCTGTAGGAGGCTGCACACCAGTGAGTAAGCGGAGCTAAGCCCCTCTTGCTCTGCTCAGGGAAACTCCAGCTCTCTGTGATGATACCGATGTCTCTCTAAAAGGACAGCAACAGCTCATTAATTTTACAAGGAACTGAGTATATTTCTTGTTGTCGGAGCGTCCCTTCCGGAATTTTAAGAGCAAGGCAGCAAAGGTTGTTACAGGCCCCCTCCTGAGCGAGCTCTTCTGGTTTAGCTTTGAACATTTCCCCAGTTGCACACAGGCTAAGAAAGCAAGGGCCTGCGGAACACAGGGATTGGGAGTTCCCCTGCAGCTGGGAGTTAAGACCAGACTCCAAGGGATTCTGCATCAGTTGGTGTTCCCAGTCTTCTTTCACACCTCTGCATTTGTCTAATTGCTCTTCCATGCAGTCAGGAAAAGACCAGCAGGGAAGCTTCCAGATCAACGAGGAAACCTGAACCCAGAAAAGCGAGGGCAGGGCTTTATGAGCAGGACCACGTAGCAATGGTTGGGTTTTTTAGGCTGGCGATTGAAAAGTTTCCTGAAGCTGAAGTCGGCTTGGACAAGAGGGAGAGGGAAATCACGGAGTGTTTTTGAACTAGGAAAACAAAAGCCACGGAAGCCGTGGGATTCAACAGGGGATAACTAAAGTCCCAAGCACATTCCCGTACATACATTTGAGCTATAAAATAAAATGAATCAATTGAGCACTCTCAGGGAAGAATTGGCACAAATTCTGCGTGCCCAAAACGGAGCTCAGAGACTTATTGATTTTTTGAAACTTGAGGACATTTTGTCTTTCTTCTGCTTAAATGTGAAATGCTTATTTGATTAACTGCTGAAAACAAGACCTTTTTCTTTTCCTATTAACAAAGCAAATGTTCCAATCCTCATTCAGGTAACACGCACAATAACCCCATTAATTCCCGGGCAATGGTTTGGAGTGACAGTTGGTTTTCTCCAGCCTCTGTGAAAGATTTTCCCCTCCAGGTCCATAAAGCATGGTAGGTGACTATAATGCACAGCAGGCCCTGTAAGTCGTAACACAATTCTGCCTGGAGGGTCGGGAATTAAAGATAAATGGGAAGATAATTGTAAAAATATATTGCTTTGGGAGGCGAAGGAAAAAGCTTTGTTAGATTCCGATGCAAATCATATCTTATGAGAGTGTCAGGGGTTTTAATGTTCTCTTTTATGGGACAGCTGCTCTTTAACTGATAATTAATAACTTGCAAGGGCAAATTTAGCATTTCAATCAGTGCTGAATGAGAAGAATGAGTGAAACTTAACAACCTGGATGTGGAGCTCTTTATCTCTAGGAGAACTGGTGACAAACATCCTCTGCTTAAACATCAGACATAAATTTAGCACAGAGAGCAACACGCTTCAGACTGCAGATCTGGGGCCAAAGCACAACTTTCTTGTCAAGGCAGAAAACCTCATTTATGTTCCTCTGCAAGGGTTCTCACAGCTTCAGTGGGACAAAGAAATATCAATGAGTCCAAGCACGTGGATGTGGAGGGTTCCCGTGCCACAAGGAACACTCACTCTCCACACTGCCCGAGGGAACCCACTGCTTCCAACTCCTGCCCAGCACTCTGACATCTCCCTGATCACCTGGGATTTGGGGAGCAGGATAATTGGTCCATGACACCAAACAAAGGGATAATTAAAGCAGTAGAATAAATCCTCCTCAGAAAGAATCCTGGTCGATGATAAATGGTGCTAAGGTTTTCCCAACGAAATTTACAGCTGGAAGGCCGCTTTTCCATGGGACTTTTTCATAGTGAGCATAATGCAAATTAATGGGGAAATAAGGTGGAAGAAATAAAGTGCACAGAGCTCTGATGTGCCAGGATATTCATAAGTACCACTGTATCCTCTGAAACTGTACGGGGCAGAGCCACCTCCTTACACTGAAATGCTGAATTTTTTCCAGATTGTAATTATTGGACTGTATGAAACATCTTGATTCCCCAACCTGAATTCCTAAGGAGCTGTACAGTATTTTTAAGATATTCTCTTACTCCTCACACACCTTCTCTCCCTGCTCTTTTTGTCTCTGCAGACAAAACAATCCCTGTTGTTTAAACGGAAGATGAAGAAATGGTTCATAAAATTAATCTGTGGAGAGCAAAGAAACAAGTCTTTCATAAAAAAACCAGCCAAGACATAGATGTAAGCAAAGAGAAGTCTCTGTGAAAGGGAATCATATTAAACTGAGAACAATAGCCTCTCAATGGATATATTTATTACTTCTAATGCATTTTTCCCTTTTCTTAGGATTCCTTATCTCATTTGGAACTGTTCAGCCTGGATTAAGCCTCACGCACCGTAGCTTTTTTTGATAAAGAAAAAAAAATGGCTTGATAAAGCTCAGAAATTGCTGGAGCAGTTCCCAGGATATGTTTATACGTGTCCGTGTGACGGATTAAAAGCGATTTTTCTTTTTAAACAGATAAATGCAATCAGTGGTTTCAGATGATGAGCTTAAGTGCAGGCACTGAGCACCCACACAGAATAACCCCCACCCAGAAATCCTATTACCTCCCAAAAATGCCCACAGCAACGCTTGCTGTGCCAGCTTTTCTTTAGGGCCCCATAAACTGCTCCTTTGGATCACAAATTTTAACTTAACTCCTTTTCTGGAGGGTCTGAGCAGGACCTAAGCAGCTTTGCTGGCAGTGTGAAGCGGCAGTTTGATGGCACAGGCAGCTCACCCCACAGCAGCTGCCCGTACTCACCCACACAATACCCCACCAGGTTGAGGTACTGCTCCTCCTTGCAGCCTGTCCTGCACTTCCCACGATCCAGAGTGGCATGGGGGTGGCAGGTTGAGCACTCCCAATCAGAGGGGCCGTGGCACGTCTTGCAGGATGGATGGCAGGCTGAGGAAGAAAATCAACACTCCTAGTTAGGCTCCTGGTGCACCCTCTCCCCTCCCTTCCCAAAACACCAGCTCCCACCCTCATGTACTCCTACAAAACATGGGCATAAAATGGTCTAATGGCACCAGGGACTGCAGGGTTGTGGTTTGGAAGGCTCTTACATCCTCATTTTGAATAAACAGGAAGAGGAATGGGTTGTCAGTTGGAGAAATGTGATTTGTTCCCTGCATTAATCAAAGTATAGATCTACACACAATGTAAGAGAGAAAGATTGGCCCTGTTATTCCTCCCTTCAGCATATGCTTGTGCATATATAAAAAAAGAGAGTGGGATGCACAGGGGAGATAAACTTCTCTTGGGACTGTATGAACACCATTGTGGAGTTTGATGTGCATGAGAGAAAAACTGAGCAACGATTTCTCCACCAAGCCCTCCCAGACTGAAACCTCTAAAGCAGGAATGCCCTGCCAGCTCATGAGCCATTCTGTCTGCTGACAGAGATGGCAGAGAAAGTGGCTTAAGAGTGCTCAAAAATATTTCATGGACTGCTTTTGTATCCTTCCAGCTTTAAAGACAGGTGCCAGATTTCCATGCTACAGATCTGAGGGAGATAAAAACACTAACAGTCAGTAAAAAATTCTTAACAACTACTTTCAAAGCTCTTTATGAAGAAAAGGACACAGCTTGCAAGATGCCACTTTCCTGACACTGAAATTTTGTTTCTAAGACATTTATATAAGCCTGAAACCACATAAAGCAGCAGCCAGCAGTTACCTCAGCTCTAAGGTGGCAGTGCACACCTCAGAAATGATGAATCTTTACAACGGCCTGCCAAATCAATTTATTTATAGAGTTGTTCCTGGGCTGAATAAATTGAATAAATAGAGCAATGGACTTTAGAAAAGGTTTTTCTCTCTAAATTTGAGGCTTTGCTTAATCAAAGCATTTTATTTTTTGGTGTTGTCCATTAAAGAGTTTTTTCCACAGCACACATGCTAGGAACACCATCTTGAAATCAAGCACAAAATACCTTCAGGGAAACAGTCCTGAGGAGCAAAACTGAGTATAATTTATGATTCCAAGTGTACATCTCTCTCCCATTAGGAGGAGATATCCATTCCCTGAAATTGGACTACCCTGCTCTCCCCTGAAAACACTTGAACAGCTTCATAAAAATCTGACAGCATCTCTAATTCCATAGAGAACTGCACCCCGGGACGTGCATGGAATGAGACCCGGCAGGGCAAGGTGCAGGTGCACTCACGGGAGCAGCGATGGCCGTGGCTGAACAGCCCCTCAGGACACTCGGGGAGGCACCTGCCCTCCAGCAGCATGTGGGAAGCCGGGCAAGCCGTACAGTCCCGGGAAGAATTCCCCACGCAGCCTGCACAGGAGGAGTGGCACTCTGCAGGGAAGGGAAAAACAAGAACACACAGAAAGCCAAATTAATTCTGGCTCATTTCACTTGTTCCTGCCTCAAAATATGGCCAGGTTGCTTTCTGCCCAAGGATGACAGGAAGGTATTTTTCCTTTACAGGATCCTCTGCTTGGGAGAGATAGAAAGGAGTACAAAGTAGACAGAAATTCCTGAAGATAAGGACCAAGCAGAGACAGCTGCATATTTAACATTTCTTTGCACCCACACAGTTCATTACTGAAATGCAAAGCTGAGCTGCCCAACGCCACGTGATGCTGTTGTCCTCCCTGGAAGAGCTCTGGGGTTCTGCAAGCTTCCCAGCTGCTGAAATCACCTTCTGTTATCACCCTGCAGTTACTCCAGGCAGGGTTTCCTATCACTGCACAGTTATCATCAACCATGCTGGAGCAAACAGGCACGGAGGTCGACCAGCCACCTGAGGAGAACGCTCATCACAAGGATGATCCAGCAAGAATGAAGAGTGCACTTAAAAACTGCACTTCTTTCCTGGCACTGACCCTACACCAAATCATCTTCAACTAAGCCATCTGATTAAATAAATACATAAATACACTAGCTAAAAACCTCATGTTTATTACAGCAGTGCCTGGAGGCCACAGGTTCCACCGCGTGAGTTGAACACAGACTTCTGGACCCCGGGGAGACAAAACGCAGGGCTGGACAGAGGAAATGAAATGAAATAAAATGATTTCTACAACTACACTTAGCTAGTGGCCAAGGAGATCTTTAAGGTCCCTTCCAGCCGAGGCCTGGGGGTTCTATGACTCTACAAAACCAGCATTTTGCCCTACATATGAATGTGCTTCTGTTCTGCACAATGTTGTGGGTTTGCTGAACCTACAAACCTGGCATGAGTATTTTACAGTGAGAGCTCAAAGTTTGACACCTTGAANCCCTTCCAGCCGAGGCCTGGGGGTTCTATGACTCTACAAAACCAGCATTTTGCCCTACATATGAATGTGCTTCTGTTCTGCACAATGTTGTGGGTTTGCTTTTTCCTAAAGGCTGAACCTACAAACCTTGCATGAGTATTTTACAGTGAGAGCTCAAAGTCTGACACCTTGAACGCTCACCCTTTGTACAGTAAATCAAACTCCTACCCTAATGCCACCAGGGACTAATACATAAATAAATAAATTAAATAAATTAAATAAATACATAAATACACTAGCTAAAAACCTCATATTTATTAGAGCAGTGCCTCGAGGCCATAGGTTCCACCGCATGAGTTGAACACAGACTTCTGGACCCCGGGGAGACAAAACGCAGGGCTGGACAGAGGAAATGAAATGAAATAAAATGATTTCTACAAATACACTTAGCTGGTGGCCAAGGAGATCTTTAAGGTCCCTTCCAGCCGAGGCCTGGGGGTTCTATGACTCTACAAAACCAGCATTTTGCCCTACATATGAATGTGCTTCTGTTCTGCACAATGTTGTGGGTTTGCTGAACCTACAAACCTGGCATGAGTATTTTACAGTGAGAGCTCAAAGTTTGACACCTTGAACACTCACCCTTTGTACAATAAATCAAACTCCTACCTAATGCCACCAGGGACACAGCAGAGCCAGTCCCACGAGGGGCTGTGCTGGGATTCTTGCCCCGTGACATAATTCAGCGCTGTCACTGAGCTCTGCTCAGGCCTGTTCACCCACCTGAGGCAGGGATATACGGATTCCCTCCCACGGTTTTTACACCGTGACCTGGACTCAGCCAGGAAAACCATCACCTGCCAAGGAACAGCCACTGCATGGATTGTACACTACACCAATGCCTTCAGGAATCAGTTCAAAGCACTGGGTACCTGTCTAGGTCACTGTTTAAGACAAAATTGCTCCACCAAAAAAAAGAAAAAAAGCAATTTCTTCCTTTTCAACATCCTCTAAAGCAAAAAAAGTGAGCTTTTACTCATTCTACTGAGCTGAGACAAAGAGGTGAAATCAAAATAACCAGATTTTAAATTATGCCCACTTTTAAAAGATAGGGAAGAAATAGCCCTCAGTAGTGTTGTTACTATTGTTATTACTACTACTTTACTTAAGTCACTATCTCTCTGACTGGTGGGAAACCACATGTATCCCTAATGCACATCACATTACCCGCTTTTCCAAACTCTAGCCTTCATGGAAATGCTTCCTGGTTGGTATTTCGGGAGCAGTGATGGCAGGTGTGCTGCAGGGCACGTAGCAGAAGAGCTTCCTCAAAAGAAAAGACTGCTGTGGGATGTCTTGACCTGCTCCAAGGGCTAAGAAGGAGAAACCTGAGTCTTTTTTGAAAAGGATTTAAGGATTGATCCTGCTTCAAAGTAAGTCAGTGCTAAAAATCACGTACTCAGCTTCAATGGAAAGAAAGCTACGCTGAGCTGAGCAGGCTTGAACACAGGCATCTAAAAAGAAAGTACCTGAGTCTTTTAGTCACGAGTCTTATGTAGATTACATTTTCCCTCAAAAGTACTAGGATATGCCATTTTGAAAGTTACAGAGTTTAAACACTCACAGCAGTCAGGAGGCAAGCACGGGGCTCCCTGCACGTACAAATCAAACATGGTACAAGCTCCCCCAAATAGCCGAACGCCAGGGCTTTCAACAGCTCTTCTCACCTCTGCAGACTCCTGTGCTATCCACGTGGAACTGGGATGGGCAGTGGGGGAGGCAAAGGCCATGGAGAGCTCCTTCCCCGGGCAGGTGAGGCTGCAGGACGTCCTCGGCCGCCTGGCACTGCAGGCACCGTGCGGCCCCCGGGCCGGCGCAGGAGCGGCAGGACGGGTGGCAACCTGGGCACAGGGGGAGAGAGCCATCAGAGCCACAGCTCTGGGACAGAGAAGGACAGGGGACAGCTTTCCCAGAGACAACGACAAGGCCCAACAGCATCTGGTCCTGCTTTCTACAACAGAACGGGGATCGTACAAAAATACCTGGGCATCATTCCCCTCACCCCCAAGGAACAGCTCTTACCCTGAGTACAGCTGATGAACAAATAAAAAACTGCAGCACTGTGCCACTGGCAGCCAATTCTCCTTTAATCTCTGGAACTGCAACAGTGAGCTCAATCTCACTACAAGGGACAGCAAGAAATGACAGTGCGAAGGGCTCACATGAAGCAGAAATTCGCCTTCTGAATTTTCACTCTTCCCACTACTGCAAAGATGACCTCAGTCTTTGCAAATCTACCAGATGCATGTGGAATTTCATACTAGGTATATGTGGAATTTCATACTAGGTTTATGTTGAATTTCATCCACTGTATATGTGGAATTTCATCCACTTCTGAACTCCTGTTGAAAAAAACTTGGAAGCAATGTGCATTTATATCAGTAGCATACACAAAAAGAAAAAAAAAAGGTCCCTGAAATCACTGAATCCTGGGCATGTGAAAGCTGAAAGCATGTGGGAAAATTCACTTTTTCTCAAAGCAGAAAACAATCAGCAGGAAAGGCAGGAATTAAGCATTGACTGGTTCAGCACGGGATAAAGACAAAATAAAACCTGGTTTACAGCAGCTGGGGAACTCATTCCAAGTACAGAGCTTACCCTTGCAGACATTGTGATCCTGGTAAAAACCCTCTCCACAGCTCCCCAGGCACTGACCCTGGCGCAATGCCAGAGGGAAGGAACAGGAGGTGCAGTGAGTGGCCAGAGGTCCCTCGCACGTGGAGCACGAAGCGTGACAAGCTGGAAAAGAAACAGAGCACACAGAACTGAAAAGTCCCATTTTTACTCCTCGAGAGTGGTGGTGGTGCTGACTACAGCCTTCTCCAGCTGTAGAAAACTCCCAGTTGGAATGAGACTCAGCTAGGTGAACTGATGAGAGCAGAAGTGGCCATGTGTTAATAAGTATTAACATTAATAACTCTCGCTCACACAATGTTTTGAGTATGTATCTCAGCAAGTTCCGCAAGGAAAAGAGCTTATTTGAAACAACTCGTAACAAGTGAACTGAAGAAAACAGAAAAAAATAAATCAAATTCCCCGTCCCCACTCCCATTTCTGCCCTCTTAAAATTCCCTCCCCACAGCTGGGGAAAGGCAGATGACATGAGGAGGGTGCCTCGAGGGCCTAGGAAAAGGTCATGCAAATGCACCTCTCACCTCTGCACCTTGCAGCGCCGCTCGGGAAATGTCCGTCTGGGCACTGCGGAATGCACTTCCCCTGGTGCAGCAGCTTCCCCGCAGCACAGCTCACGCACCTGGCTGCCTCCGAAGAGCACCTCTCACAGAACTGGCCACAGGCTGCCACGAGAACAGCTCATTAATGGCATGCACTCAGTTAGGGAAGAGCAACAGAGCCATCAACCTCTCCCCATGTCCGGAAACCACCCTATAAATCTTTACAGCAAGCGGCAGTTACCAGACTGTTCAGGAAGGGCGGGAAGGTGATTTTTAAAAATGTCAAGTTCCCCCACCCCCCTTTCCTTCAACGTGGGAAAATGCAGCTAAAATCAAACATGATAATTTTTCTTATCAATTCCTGTGGTCCATATTAGCCCAGGCAACCAGCTCTGAAGTGAATTGACCTGTTGTCCAAGAGCACCACGGAACTCTGGCTTCACCAAGGCAATATGCTGCTGGATATTTAAGAAGAGCCAGGCATTTTACGTAACCAAATTCTGTTTCTTTTCACCAGACAAAACAGATCTCCAGCTGAGTATCAAAATGCATGGGTTTGGTCTACCTGGTCTACCAGGTGAAAGGTCTGAATCTCAGAGGTTTCAAGGAACAGCCATGGGGTTTCAAGAAACCACTGGCAATAAAAAAATCAAACCTCAGTTAAATTTCCTTTTCAGCTTAAATGATTTTCAGCTGCAAGATTTCAAGCCTGTACACTTAAAACACAGGTGAATAAAACTGCCTGGTACAGACATGGACCAAACTGAATGGGAACCTGGTCATCCAGAATAAGCACAAACAGCAAGAATTTTGCCAACGTGTTCCAGGTTTTAAGCTCTCTCTAGCGAGCTCTGGCTCAGACACACCTGTGTGAGCCACACACCTGAAGCCCAACAAGCCCTGACTGACTGTGGATAGTCCTCCCAAGCAGCTGGAGGTGGCTGCCAACAGCAGTCCAGGCCAGACTGGAATGCATGGGGCCAATCTGTGATTCTTTATTTGGGGTTTTTTTTTTTACCCTTTCGGGACCTGTTTGACTTAGGTATTTTAATTCCCTCTAGCCACCTCTTCTCCCTTTTTCCCAGCAAATCTTCCCAGCTCCCAAGGCCCATCTGCTGTGCAGGTGTTAGTTACTGTGATGCTGAATTATAATTAAATTTACAGAAACCTGCTGGCAAAGGCCATTTTTCTTTCCGCAGACAAATGGATTTGTCAAGCCCTCGGAAACAACTCAGGCTTTCAAGCTGTTTGGCGAGGAAAAACCCCTTAAACCTTTCAGCATCTGATTATCTTAAATGAATTAATAATCTCACAAACAAACAGCAGCTTCCCTCATCCGGTATGAATGCACAAGGTGCAGCTGCCTTGTCAGACATGAATAAAGTCACAGCTGCTGCGTGGCTAAATGAAATATTGATTCCTGCTCGTGCAGAGCATTTCTCTCCCAGGTATTTACCAGTGCAGATGCCATCCTTTGGGTAGAACCCCTGGCCACAGCTGGCCAGGCAGAGCCCCGCTTGGAGCACGTGTGATGGGTCTTTGCAGGACAGGCAGTGGCTCCCAGCAGCTCCCCAGCATGAGGAGCAGGACTCGTGACAGGCTGCAGGGGAGAAAAGTGCAGCATTAGCCAGCAGCCTGCTTCCAACCAGCTCTTCACAACAAAGAGCCTGCACCACGTCTCTTCTTCGCAGGTTTGCTCAGGCTTTCGCTGCTAGAGAAAGTGAAAAATAACGAACACAGCCCACTGTGGCTCTTAGGTTAGAATCTTTCACCCAAGCCATCCCGGCAGGACAGCTTCCAGCTGCATTTTTCACGTGGCATGTGGCACGCAGCACAGATCAGAGCAGTTAGTGTGGCTGTTATCAGCCCAGGAAGAGTGCTGGGAACGCTCTGAAGTCCCTGGTGCCAGGGGCTGTACAAGCACAAAGGGAAATAGGAAGAGATCCCATCATAGCCTGCTTAAATCCTTAAAAAGTCACCTCAGATCCTCGAGGTGACTGCTGACAGTAACCCAGCTCCAGACACAAACACAGAACTGTGCTGCAGGGCTGCAGTCAAGGTTTGGCAAAACGCAAAACAAGCCAGCCTGCTTCTAGAAACAGCTTCTCCTGTCCTTCCAGGTGCAGAAGGAACTGACTTACCAGGAATCCTCACATGCTCAGCCTGAGTAATTCCTGGGGAAAATATGGGACACAGACTCCTATCAAATCCTGTGCTACCAGTGTTGCAGGAACGGTGCAAATTACAGTTCTTTTAGCTATTAACGGGGTTTTTTTCCCTCAATTACACCCAAATACGTTCCAAAGATATTCTTCATTATTTCACAATAAGGCAGGTACATGCTTGTGCTCCCGGTCTGTGGCAGGTGGGAGAAAAGGGAACTTCTTGATGTCTGCCCTGCAAACACGTCTGAAGTTGCAGCCACCCAAGAAAAACTCCTCTGTGAGTAGCATCAGTGCAATGCAGAAACCAGCAGCACAGCAGCAGCTCATGCACAGAACTAAGAGCACATTACACATGAGACATATCGCACAGAGGGGCGTAACACCCCATCCCAGGGGATTTCACTGCTGCCCAAGGCAGGGAAGTGCTGTCAGCTCCATCTCACACAGAGGGAACTGAAACACCTGGGGTTAGAACAGGGCGTGTTCAGGGGGCGAGACACAGGACACTTGAGCTCATGCCCAGCACATGCTTCTCTGGCATTCTGGATGCTCCTTCTCCACACTTCCACCTTGGTTTATTTTCCCTTTTCTTGCCTTGATTAGGCGTTTGCTCTCCCTCTTCTCACCCTCCTGCATCTTCTTTCCCTCCACCTCATTCCTGATCTTTCCAGAATGCTGTGGCTCTTCTGCTTCCTGAACACTCCAATGTGGGGGGTGTCTCAAAAGGACCCTGGGCATCCTATACTGGATAAGATCTTCCCCTCACAATCCCAACACAATGAGCACCAACTATCCCATCCCAATGCAGACCTTGTGCAGAGTTTCCTGCTCCAGTCGATAATTTCCCTTGCTGATAAAAAAACCTGCATCTCATTGCAGCTTGGATGATTCTCAGGGCACGTCCACACTTGAAAGTTAACTGCAGAGTATGAGTTCATGCTGTACATTTCTAAGCAGCAAAATGTCCTCACTTCACCTTCCAGACCTGAGTGTTTTGCTTCTCTCTGAGCTCCCTCTAACTTTCAACATGTTTTTGAAAGAGTGGGTGCCAGGACTGGGATCCTTTAATTACAGACTTCCCACTGCACAGCTGGGACCCCTGCCTGTTAACCTGCCTCAGTATGGCAGCACATCCGAACATTCCCAGTCGTCTGCAAAGTTCTCAATTCCTCTCTAGAGGTGCTGCTCCTTTCCAAGTGACACTTCTCCCTGCTGGCAGCCTGACTCTGTTTTTAAACAGTTACCAGTTGGCTCTTGGTGGTCCTTGGCAAAGCCCCGTGAGGGTGGTGAGGCACAGGCTGCCTGGAGATGCTGTGTCTGCCCCATCCCTGGAAGTGTTCAAGGCCAGGGTGGATGGAGCTCTGAGCAACCTGGTCCAGTGGAAAGTGTCCCTGTCCACAGGAGAGGTGTTGGAACACTATAATCCCTACAGTCTCTTCCAACCCAAACCATTCTGTGATTCCCTGATTCCGTGATTACACACCCTGCCTCCAGAAGCCCTGGCTCGCTCAGCACTGGATCGCTGCCAGCCTCAACAGCTGCTCCTCACCCAAACGGCCAGGCACCAACTCCACAGAAAGAGCAGGGAAAAAATGGAAGCATTCAATGAGCCACTGTCAGCTCAAACATCTTTGCCTGCAGCAACGAAGTGGCTGTGTGGAAATAAATCAACAGAAGTGACTGCACGACCAGGAAGCTGTTTCCACCCCCCTGGCTATTTCCAGGTCAGATTTGTAGGGGCTGTTTTGCAGCTCACCAAACTCTGTCTCTTCTGCAAACGTGTGAAACCCTCTCAGGTGTGACCACAGTGGGAGGGCAATGCCAGTGGTATCCCAGAAAAAACACAGAAGGCACTGCTGGGCTTTGGGGTCCCACTGATCTGTGCCACCTCTCCGCTGCACTCCTCCCTGGGAGCTGGGCAAGCTCAGCTCAGCCACGCTCAGCCCCGGATCCTGAAGGATCCTCCACAGCAGGGAAAAGGAGCAGAAATCCAAGTGTTTCGCTCCAGAGTGAGCCGGGTCTGTTAGTGTCAAGTTACACACTTCAACACTGGCATTTTGGGAGATGAAAGCAGAAACACTTCAGTTCTGCCTGGGCTTTTGAATAATCCTGAAAACATAAATAATTAAGTTAGAAAAAGGCAGCGAGAGCATTGAACACTGTAAGTCCTTCGAGGCCTTCCGTTCTACCATGCAGACATAGTTTATTTTTGCTTCCCTTTGCTTTGCCTTTGGTGGGGGAGCTCTGTTTCTGCCAAGGGAGAACCCACCAGTCTGCCTGACACAAACTGATCCGTGATCTTTAAATCCGCTGCTACATAACTGAACTTATTACCTTTTATTCTCAATTTTACTTTCTCTTAATGGTTTTAATTCTTCACAGAAGCAAGTGGAGGGATGGGGGCAGGAAATAACCCCGGTGTAGGATTAAAATAGGGCAGAGATCAAACAACTGTAACCAAAAATTCTAAAGAGACTCAATTAGACCAGCTCTTATAAAACATGAACAAAAGGAAAGGCTAATTCACTGTGTTTTTCTACAACACAGACAACAGTGTTTCAACAAGAGGATAGAGCAAGAAACCTGGTGTTAAGCCTCTTTCAAGTCCAGAGCGAATTCCTCAAGAGGGAGTTTACTGGAGCTACAGCAATTAACACAGTCTAGTTCATCCTTTCTGTGAGTTTGGAACATGCTTATTGCGGATGTTAAAACCATTATGAGGAAAATCTTTCGGAGCAGTCTGAGGCCCGTCTCGACAATCTGATTAGAGATTTGCAGAAATAAAGAGGATACAAGGAAAGAGTGAATGGCAATGAATTACGGACCGCGTCTGAAATGTAAGACTTTCTCCACTGGTTTGACTTTATGCAGAAAATGCAGCCAGGCAGAACTAAAGCAAATTGGTATAATTCCCTTGAGGAAAGAGGAACAAATTTTCCCAGCAACATTCAGCTACAAGCATGCGTGACTGCAAACTTGGATGGAGTGTACAATCAGTAATCTACAAACCAGCAGTAAAATGAAACATCAGCCTTTCCCTACCCCTTCAGCAGTACATGGGCACTGCCAATTAAAACACCACGAGCAGGTGGAAAGGAAATGATAAAATAAAACCAAATTAAGTAGAAGATTATTTGATACTTAAGACTATAAATTCTTTTCCACTGGGTCTCTCTTGTCTATTTATACATCCACAATGGTGCCCTGGGCTGTAGCGGCTGCTGGAGGACAGAAGTTTTTCAGACTTTCAAAACCTGAAACAAGGGGTCAGCTCTTCAAGGGAAACCACTTCAGAAAAGGAAGCTGGACTTACCATCTAAAGTGCTTTGCCCTGAAATGTGCCAAAAGCCCTAAGCCTGTATTTAATTCTAAGCAGAAGGGTTAGTTCCAAAGAAATTAAAGCGATGGCTCAGAAGTTAAGCATTTGCTCCACCTCTCTGCTGAATCAGAGCTGCAGAAATAATTAGAAGCCTTCCAAAAAGGCCAATATCAAGATGAGAAAAGTGTTAATTTTAGAGAGAACAATTAAACTGCCATGATGAAAAAGCAGCTGCTTTACAGTTTGGGAAGAGTTTAAAGTATTTCAAAGGAGCAGGGGAAGCTCATAAAAGCACTGTCATAGTTCCATCAAAGACAAAGCTAACTTCCCAATCTTACTCTCAGTCTTTCCAACTGCTAAGATAAAGGATTTAGACACATTTCAGTGTTTTATAGAATAACTAATTTACTTTCTGAAAATGCTTCCTGAGAGCAGTAAGCTCAATGCACCTCCAGGAAGAGCGCACAGTACGGATGGAATGAATGGCAAAATAAAGCAGGAAATGTCTCCAGAAAGTACCTTCTGAGTCCTATCACTCCCCCACCCCTCCAAGCAGTTTTCTGTAACACCTCAAAGTACCATATCCTGAAAGGCTGGGCACGAGTGGGCGCAGGCAGTCTGCACTGAAGTCAAAGAATCACCCACATCGCCCTGGATCAAAGGGCCAGGCATGGCTCGGAGTGTCCCATCATTAGCAAAATTAGGGCACACATCCTGCTCCATACCCTTAACAGCGCAGTCACATTGCCAAGTCAAACTGAAATTGAAAGAGGAATTGAAACATGCCAGCGGCGAAAAACATCAGTGCTCAACCAGCAAATTTTACCCAACTGATCCACTGAGGAACTGTCATTAATATTTCCCCAAGCAGTGATCGATTTTACACTCTATGACTTGGTTCCTCTGTTCTCTCACTCCTTCCTTTACTCTAGGGTGAACATTAACACCTATGTCAACAGCACATGCCTCTCTGAAGAGAGAGGGTTCTCACAGCTCAGGCACAGCTTTTGCCTGCTCTGTTGCCATCGCAGAGGACTGCAGCCTCTCTTGCTTCAAGGTACCTGTGCAGAGGAGCTGATCCTGGACGTAGCCCTGCCCACAGGAAGTCACACACTGCCCATCCTTCAGCAGCAGGGGTGTCTGGCATGAGGAGCACTCAAATCCATTGGTGCAGGCTGAGCAGGTTTCATTGCAGGCTTCCAGGAGAAAGAAGAGAGAAGAAAAATCAATCCCAAGTACCTGATGCAGAAAGACCCCCGTGCTCTGACAAAATGGGACTATTTTGCCTCATTTTAGCTGAAGAAGTCAAGAATTTGCATCTGCTTCCATCTGAAACCTCACGAAGTCTCATGGTTACAACACAGTACGTGCCTGGATGCTCTTCCAACCAAAGCCTGGCAACCTCTCTAGAATGAGCCCATGGGATGCCACAACCAAAAGCACAGCACACAGCAGAAAAGGGGGGGTCTAACCCCTAGTAGAAATTACCTAAGCAGGCCCCCCCGTGCTGGTAGAAGCCCCGTTCACACATCTCCACGCAGCGCCCGTCCTGCAGCCGTTTCCTGGGGTCCCGGCAGGAGTCACAGCGATCAGAGGCCTGGGAGCAGCTCACACAGTCCGCGTGGCACTCACCTGGCATGGGGGGAACACACACAGGGGGAAAACAGCAGCAGTGTTGGCAGCCAGGAAGGAGCAAAACAATGCAACTTCGAAATCCGAGCGGAATTCACCGCTTATCTCCCTGGGTGGTACAAGGTGTGTTAGCTTTGGAGTGGGTTTTTATATACGAGATGATATCAAAGGGGCTAAATATTTTATTGCTCTATTTAGTTTGTAAGAAGTCATTATATAGGCTCAGATTTTCTAGGCAATTGATTAAAAGGGTATTCATGGTCCACACAGTTTCTCAGCAGTAAAAACGAGAAGTCACCAGGAATTAACGGTCTGAAACAACCTGAATTTGAGATTCCTTAAGCCAAATCCTGCAGTAAGCCAAGACTCCGTGTCCATGCCAGAGTACAGGTGGCAGACTGCTCCCCCTCCAGAAAAACCTTGATGCCACAGCACCACAGAAGTACTTCCTGGCCACAGATACTTGGAGAGATACAGAACAGAACGATTTTTCTCTAGGCACAAAAAAAGCCCCTCTGCTCCAAGCCAAGTGTTCTCAGCGACACTCCAAGCCAAAAGCTCTCAGTGAGAGGGAGTATTTGCTGGTTTTAACATAAATACAGCAGTGCCCAGGGCTTTCTGCCTTTCCCTGGCTGAGAAGGGGTGGGTTGTCTCTGCCAACTTCCCCCAGCACATCTCTGAGAAGCAGCAATCAATTTTTGCTGGCTTTATGAAAGCCCTGCACCAGGGGCTGGTGTTCTGGGCTCACAGACTGGACTGCTACAGGCTGCATTTTGCATTTTTTTCTCATCCCCCACCACTGCAAGACAGAAAAAGACAGGGGGAAACAGCAGGTTTGGGTAAGGGAAATTCCAGTTAGCTTTTGGGACACAAAACATGCAAGTTTGGCTCTGTGTGTCCAATACCATGACTCCAAAGCCTGGGTTTTCCAAAATGCTACCATGAAGCTAAATGGCCACTTTTCCAAGGATAACCAGCAGACAGAGGCACTTCTTGATAAGGAGAAGGGAGAGGTGCTGAGAACACTGTATCATCTATCCCTTCCTCAGCAGCCTGTGCAGATGCTGCCCCCTCTCAAAAATCCAGGACAATTCCATCGGAACTGTCCAAACCCAGTTTTCCTCACTTTTCTATCTGCAGTGCTTTACATTTTCATTAGCATGCAGCAAAGAACAAGCTTTAAAACAAGAAGATGGCAAATGTGCCCGGGCACTCCAGCACAATTAAACGGTGAAGCTATTTTCTTTTTTTATTGAGATAAAGCATTAACTGGAGCACCCTGATAAAACCAAACTTATATGAATGCAACGAGAAGAGCTACCAAAAAGACCTAGCAACCCACAGCTAAAGCCTCCCAGCTATGAAATGTAAATCCAGGGGAACGATAATATCCTGGAGAAAAAGGAATTTATAGGCAAAATTACCATATAAGTCAAGGCTATCCCAGTCTTTCCAAACAATTATTAACTGGCAGCCATTCAGCCTCAGGTGAGCTTGTGGTATAACTGTGTAAGCACATTCTTTCTTCTTCCCACTCCCAAGCAATAATCAGGATCCCATAAACTCCAAAACTCACGCTAGGATTCAGAAAGGAGCGGTGGAAGAAAAAAGAAAAAGAGCTAGCACTTCCAAAACACCAACCCTAAGGAGAACTTCTTTTTCCAAAAGAAAGCTGTCATTTAAACCAGGAGAAGTCACCGGGAGCCTCAAATTTATCTAAGAACTGAATTGTACAGAAACGAGTTCATTAGCGACTGAAAACGAGACAAGATAAGATTCTGTGCAAACCGGTGCTGGGGGAGTGAAGGCTGCAGGGATTCCAGAACAAGGTAAGGGCTGCCCTGGGTGGGTACCTGGCTGGCAGCTCGGGCAGCATTCTCCCTTCCCCTCCAGAGGCAGGCTGCCCCGCGGGCAGGGCGGGCAGGAGCGCTGGAAGCAGGTCACCTGCGCATCCCGGCACTCGCACTCCCGGCACGGCCCTTCTGCCCAGCGCTCGCCGTTCTGCGGGAGAAACACGGCTTCAGGAGCCAAGGAAAGCCTTGGAACGGAGAGGATTTGCCAGGCACGGAGATCTCCGGGTGAAACAGCACAGGGATGACGGGGTCGACAGAAAAGAGACAGCAGGCGTTTTAAATGATCACAAAGCTTTTCTGCCAGTTCCTCTCTCAGAAGGGACAAAGCACTAACTGGAAAAAGCCTGACACCTTAGTGTTTTACCTCACCTGGGGCAGAGAAAGGAATCTGAGCAAAGAAAGGCTCAGCATCTAAACAAAGCCCCAAACAATATTAAACATCCAATTTCCCACATCTGTTGGCAAAGGGCAGCTATCAGCTCCAGTCCTCATCTGTGAGGGCAATGAAAAGTCCACTACCGGTATATTTAAACCGAGATAATCAATGTTTCCTTTTTCTTTAACTTCAGAGGGAACTTCCTTGAAAATATTACTAATGGGCTCCTGTTTTAGTAAAGATTATAATCAGTGGGATACATTGGCAGAAAGCTACACATTGGCCCAGCTCTGTAGCTTCTACTTTATAGGATTAAAATCAATTATCTTTATGAAATGTGCAGGAAATCTATGAGTAGGGATATTAAATATTAAAGGGGAATGATTGATTGAACTGCACAAAGGAGACCAAGGAAAACTGAAATTCTGCAGCAGATGCACACAAGCGTTTCTGCAAATTGCAAAAGCGATCTGCAGACAATATCAACGGATTATTTTTCTGCTACACTCGCAAATAATTTCCTTCTCAGAACCGGAGAGGGAGAGCCAACCCCTCCAAACCTTTGTGAGCAGAACTCACTATTCCCTGCTCCAAAGTACAAGGATACTCACAGCTTTGGTATGTTCTCTGTAAACACAGTGACTATGACTGGAGATACATTCAGGACAGCACTTCCCCTCTAAGTGAATTAATTCTTCACCCTGTGAAGAAGAGAAACGTTGCAGCAATTCAAACGGAATCAGTGTCGCCAAAACCACCGTGGAATGCCAAGGCAGAACAGCTCTTGCCCTGGAATGCAATCTCCAATATCTAATTTCACCTTATCTTCTCCCTATCCCACTTCATCTCTGTAGGTATAGTTTGAAAAATGTGCTTAGTGAATATTGCAGTTGCAGAACAAACCTCAGAAAAGGCCTTGGAATTCAGCGATAAGGCCATTACTTCATCCCTAAATCCCGCAGAGAAATACTCCCCCTTTTGACTGTGGATCACTAGGATTTCACTGGACCAACCTCAAGACTTCAATGCATAGAAGCTTACCTTCATTTTGAACGTTCTACTTTTATTTCCCCAAGAGCATTTCAAAGCACATGCTCTATTTATCCCAGATGGAAAAAGCCTGTTCTTTGTCACAACTGTACAACTCTGCAGATTCCACTTAAATAACTTTGGTTTGAAGATAAGAATTTAGCAGCAGGAGAAAGGAATAAAGTGCCCCAATTCACCGCAACTCTTTGCACACAAGTGGAAGCTGAATATTTAGACAAGAGAAAGACTTTGTCCTAGGGAACCAGGACACAGCTCACAAGAAACAGCTTCGTTTTCCAAGATGACCAAATAGTTTTTCTGATTTATGCCAATCGGGTGTTTGTTCCAGGGTAATTTTCCCTGTGCCACACTGGCACACTCAATTTTTCTATGGGAATTGTTAAAGACAGACAGCACTGGTCACTGTTAGGTTCACCAAGGGAGAGCACCTAAGGCAGGCCACACTCGGGCATCCCTGGTGCATTCCTGAGCAGGGGAACAGAGGAGGAAACATCTGGTTCTTAGTCACCGAGGACCACACACAGCCTAAATACCTCTCTGCTGCTTCTACACATTTCTGCTCTTCAATAACTCCAAAATGCCTTTGGCAGGGTTTGGATCTCATGTCACTACTGTGTACTGTAAACTCGCCCATCCCCGCCCACATGCATAAACACGGGCTACAGGAAAACTGGGAGCAACTATCCATGGAACACGGCTTGCCTAGCCCCAAAAAATGCAGCTATGCTGCTCTGCCAAGGCTCAGCAAAGGGAGAGGCTGTGGGAGATAACTTGTGGCTTTGCTGCAGAGAGATTGGTCATATTGCAGGTTGAGAACATGTATTCCCAGCTCACAGCCTGCTGAAAATGGCTTTTAGAGGATTAGGTCAGAATCAGCACGGACACTTGGCTGGACAAGTTTGTCTGAAAGGGTTTGGAGCTAAAGCTCTTGCAGCTCCTGTCTGTGGCCTCATTACACTTCCAGTAGGTTGATGTGACCAGGAAATTAATAGTGCCTTATGAAGAGAAAAATGCAAGTGCTCCTGGTTCCACGTCAGCTCTGATTTATTGAGGCAGGTGCCTAAACAAACAGACCTGCAACTTCCGAAGGGAAAATACAAAGGAAAAACAAAACATGCCACTTGCTTTTTGAATAAACACTTTCTTGTAATTAATTAGTGCACACCTTGCACTGTTGAGGCAAACTACGACTGAACATGACTTGAGGACTTTTGAACCCTACACGTTAACATCTCCAGCTATTGTTCTGGATAACACCCCTGGCTGCTTTGAATAAGGGACTTTTTTTGGCAGTACCCAAGATGTGAGCATGAATATTAACTAATCCTCCCCACTGAGCCATGACAGCACGCCGTCATCATTAGTGTAAATGATCCAATTTACAGCCAGGAGCACGCAGGCAGCTCACTCAAACAGCTGCAAGTGCACAAGATTTTATGACAACCACGACTTTTCATCCAGCAAAATCTCTCTGCGCAGTTTTGGGTCGAGTGATCAGCAGCAGCACCACGGCAGGGGTGACTTTGTGTCCCACACTCAGTGCATTTTGGCTGCTACAAAGGCACAGTCACAGGTGAACATACACTTTTACACCTGGATACACACTTTCCTGCACCATTTGGGAGTCCATGTGTGGATTCTCACTCCTTTGAACACTGATTAAATCAAGCTAATCCAGATGAAGCCGCTGTGTCCGGGTTCTGGCTGGACTTCAGACACACCACAAGGGTGCTGCTGCTCAAGATCTAGCACACACAGGCAGAGGCACTAGAAAAGCATCACCACTGAGACAGAAAACCCAGAAGGTCACAATTCTTCCCCTTTTCCTCACTGACACTGTGGAGCAGTAGGTATAAACCATGTAAGAGCCCACCAATTAAAACTGATCATAGAATCACAGAAAGGTTTGTGTTGGAAGGGACAAGTGGCCTTGGATGCCTCAAGGCATGGGGCAGCTACAGCTTCTCTGGGCAACCTGTGCCAGGGCCTCGCCACTCTCACAGGGAAGAATTTCTTCCTAATATCTAATCTAAGCCTACTGTCTGTCAGTGTGAAGCCATTCCCTCTTATCATGTCACTCCAGACCCTTGTAAATAGTCTCTCCATCTTTCTTGGAGGCCCTTCAGGTACTGGAACGCCACAATTAGGTCACCCCAAAGCCTTCTCTTCTCCAGGCTGAGCAATCCCAATCCTCTCAGCCTTTGCAGTGCCAAACAACACAGAAGTCTTATCCCACTGCAAATAAAGCCAATTCAAAGCATATTTGTACGTGTGTGGGTGAAGCATTCAACCCTATCGAATGCATTTTGCACATCCACTGCAGAGCAAGTATAACACAACCTGGCAGGGAGGGTATTAGTTTTGGAGTAAACAGCACTGGGAATAAAATACCTTGCCAGCTTCACTTCCATGCTAAGAGTGGCATGGGAAAAAAAAAAGAAAAGTAGAACATCGACTTCCATACCCAGCTACCTTACTGAAGGCCACTGTAGCACACAGAATGAGGATAAAAGGAACATTTTTTGGCTTTTAACTACCTCTGACCTGCACATTTTCCCCATGTTCAGCTCCTGGTAAATCCAGTGATCACCACTGAATGTTCTGTGTCTGTGATCCTCCACTACAGCAGGCAAACACAGCATGGGAGGGAATCCAAGTTAAATTAGTCACTGATTCGCAGGGGTTTGCTTCACAATGGAAACCCTACTGTGCAAACTTGCACAGGATATTCCAGGTTTGCTCTCCTTCCCTGTGAAATGTTTTTGAGGGGATTGCACAAAACAAGGGCCAGTTCTTCGAGTGGCTCGAGTCGAGAAAAAAGAAAAAGGGAGGAAAAAAAAAAAAAACCCAGACCTGGCAGGTCCATCTTGGTAGAAGAAAGCCTTTCTCACCTTGGCACACTCCACTTTGGCACACTCAGCTCCCTGGCAGGTGACTTGCCCCTCCTGGCACACGCAGAAGTCACAGCGGGTGCTGTTCCACAGCTCTCCATGGTACCTGATGGTGCCACCGTCCAAGCAGCTCCCTTTGGAAGACACACACTCCTCACAGCACTTCCCAGGGCGCTGCACCTTGCTCTCCCCCTGCAAACAGCACCCAGCAGTGAGCAGGGCTGTCTGAAGCCCTTGACACACCAGAAGGTGCAGCCAGGGTATCAGAGGTGGGTGATTTTTCAGGACCTTCTCACAGGTGACAGAGGCACAGGTCTCCCTCAGACATCTGACTTCCCCTCTCTGACACGCACACGCAGTGCAGGCATTTTTTTTCCACTGTTCCCCGTGCTGTTGAAAAAGAACACGGATACAGTTGTTAAACACTCTTGAAAAATAACCAAATTCCTTCCAGAAACCTGAGCTGCTTATGGAGTATGATGGCTCCTTCTGCATGTTTGTATCAGATAAGGAACTTTTCTTTAAAATGCTGATCTCTACATGATCAGCAAACAGGAAGAAGAGGGATGAGGTCTAGATAACACTGTGGGTGTGTATTTCTCAATAATTGCAAGCTAGTGGCACTGGGGAGGCCTGACCTACTATTATTAGCCAAAAAAAATCATTGACAGAAAACCCCACATACATACATTCATTCAATAATGCATTAAATGAACTCCAGATGACAGAATGAAACCTATAAATACTTTCACCACCAGTGCATTCCTCTTTCCTCCTTCAAAGCAAGTGTGGAAACAAAGTGCCTCATCTGCTTTGCCCAGCAAACTTCCTTTCTGCTGGCCAGCAAATTCTTATCAAGGCCTGATTTCTTTCAACTCTCCTGCCTTTCCAGGAGGGAAAAAAGCAGCATTTGTACTAAGCTATCAGTGCTGGCAGAAAGTCAGAGGCTGGGGAGAAGGGAAAGACAGATGTGCCAAAAATTGTGAGTGGTTCTGGTGTGGTTTGTCACAAGTCACCTGGAACGTTCTTCCCGACACCAAGCAGGGCTGTGGGACACATTCTGGGCAGCATTTTCCAGGAGACAGAACCATAACTTCATCCTAAACAGAAGGCAGAGACAGGGAAAAGAAAGCATGAACAGTTAACACGAGGGTCAGCATCAGTGCTTGGAATTCCAGGCATTTAGCATCCGTGGGACAGCCCGCTGCCACTCAGGGCTTCGTTTTGGCCCAAAAAGCAGCACAAGAGCAGTGTAAAAGGCTTGAATGATGTTTTCTCCACCTCATTTTCTGGGCTTATTTAGATGGCAGCTGGGGTCTGAATACATGGAGAGATGCAGATTAATTCATACACATGACATGAAGTGCTTATATGCAGGCATACAGACATACAGAGGAAAAAATAAATACACAGCTATGCGGGGAAGCACAATAAAGCAGGAGATGGATGAGAGGAGTTTTTTCTGGAATTGCCACATTTTGAGGTTTTGAAGGTGTGATTTACGCTCATCACCTCTCAGGCATCTGCAGTGTTTTAGTTAAATCCATCCATATACTGTCTGTGCAGATGTTAAATCATGCTTAAAACTGGATTTTTCTAATTTCAATTTTTTTATGACAGATTTAAATCATGTTGGGAAAGGCCGGCACTTCACACCAATATAACTTTTCCTGCATGCCTCAACTCCAACCATCCAAAACGTGTCTAATTCCACTGCTCCCAGTCCGTGTACATCCAAAGGTTGGGAATAGCACCGTTCATCAGCACCTCCTCCAGCCACACCAGGACAACTGGAATCTAGACTGGTGGACTGGAGTCAGAGTAGAAATGCCAAGCACCATCACCTCATCTTCTTCATTAGTCAAATCCTGGGCTTTCAAAGAAAGAGTGGAAGACTTTGTACAAAAGATACCAAGGACGGATTTCCCAGCGGAGTTTAAAGAACTTTTTTGTGTGTTTTGGTGGCGTGTGATAGGAATTTTTGGCATTTTTCACCCTCAGCACCTAGGGAAGAGCAAAGTTACCTGAAAGGTGGAAGATGAGAGTAATCCTGGGAGAATTTTTGTCTTGGCTTTTGATGGAGTGGAGAACGAAGGAGGGGACAGAGATAAAGGCCCATGCAAGAAAATGTTAGGCTTGACTGAGATCAGAACAGGTTCCTTGCACATCCTGCTAATGTCCCTTCCACTGGGAAATGCCCTTGGTAGGAAATATCTGGAACACCATCAGAATTGGCTTTCTGCTGCATTAACTTGGATGCTGCCAGCCAATTACTCTCGAGTGCATCACAGCAACAACACAGTCGCTCCTGTTTCCATAAATTAGATCCTAATGATTAGCTGATTAAACATTAGCACAATGGCTCAGCAGGTAATGCTAGTCCAGTTGGAGTGGGAAAGGAGGGATCTAAAGCAGGCATAAATTTGTTTTAATGCAGAGCACTTAGTAAATGAATACTAATGGAATATCTCAGGACAAAGCAAAACACAATTAGCGCACACACACTAACAGGTGGGGCTCCTTCTATCGAAAAAAAGGTGTTAATTGTCCAAACATCTGGTCCAGTAACAGGAGGCTGGGAAAGCATCGACAGAGAAAAAATTTATGAGTACTGCTTTTGGTTTTCTCAGTGAAGAGTTCTCAGTCAGAGAGCTTCTGGATTCATCATGGGAGCGTGGGGATAGATTTAAAAATAATTGGAAAATGGCAGTCCTTAGAACATAAAGGCAAGGTCAGAGCCAAGGATTTCCAGGGAGCCAGTTCCACGCATGCTGTTGTAAAGGAGTACACTGAGGGGCCCAAAAAAAGAGTACAACGGGCCCAACGAAAAGGATCCAAAGAGCACAGTCACACCCTTCAGCACTTTGAACAGAATAACAAGAATTCAAAAAAATGAGTGATTTGCCCAGAATTTGGAGTACTGCGTCTAGTTTGCTGCCTTTACTAAACCTGTGTTAACACTGCATAGAGTTTGAGTGAATTGATGCCTACATAAATGCTAAAAACTCATCACTTGTCCACGGCAAAGACCCTGGAAACAGCAATGTCCCTGTTCTCCTAACTGGACTAAAACCATGAACTTGCCTAACTCCTCTTGCCAGTTTTTTTGTTTTCTAAACACAAACACACAGAAGGAACACTTCTCTGAGACTTTTCTTTCAGCAGAAGTTGCCTTGTATTTCTGAACTCCTGAAGGCAAAAGGGGAATTTCATCCACATTTGACTACTCCAAATGCATTTTTAGAGTTCTCGTAAAAAAAATAAGTAAAAAGATCTGCAAATCAAACTTTCCAGCTGCAGACCAAACACTGAAATTTGCAAAGAGAAACCTCAATAAAAATCTTGTGTTTTCATTCCTTCACTAGAAAGAAATAAAAACATTTGCTGATCAACCCTAGATTATTTTTTACTTGAAAACAAAAAGCAGTTTCTTTGGAATTTGTGCTTAATTAGCCAGCAAAGGGATGATAAAAATAAAATGGTGGGGAAAGAAGGTATTAGGGAAGAGACACACAGGCTTCACCACCACTCCATGTCATCTGTGCAGGTCAAATACCCCTTTCCCAAATCGCCCACTTGTCACCCAGAAGCTTTGCCTGCTAATTTGGCGCCCAGCACGAGAAATGCATGCCGCCCATGGAAAAGGAGGTGTTGAGGAACATTCCTAGAAGGCTGCAGGGTCCTGACCTGGCTGCAGAGCAGAGGCTGGCAAGAAGCTGTGGAGCACTGAGTTGCACCATCCCTGCAGACGCATCTGGAGCACCGACCCAGGCTCCAGCCCTCGCCATCCCGGAACACGTGGCCATCGAAGGAGCAAGGCTCTAAGGGACAGGAAAACAGGGAGGAAGTTTCTTTTCCAACGCCCTTTAACCCCTCTCTGTCACCCATAATTAAAACACGGCTTTTGTGCATCTCAGAATTCAAAACCGCAGTTGGTCAAAGCAGGTAAAGAGAGTAACAATTCCACCAGTTTGCACGGGGCTTGTGAATTCAGAGCTCTGGATGCACTTCTTGCACCGGGATTATAAGATTTCTATAAGAAAAGGCATCCAACAGCTGGAGCATTTTTGGAACTCACACAGAAAACACCTGAGGTTTATGTCCCAATTTTAATCTCCAAAATGAGGACATATTAGGCACATCTGCTCAGTGCTTAAAGCTTGGCCCATGGGTGAAGCCATTAAAAATGGCTTAAAGCTTGGCCCATGGGTGAAGCCATTAAAAATGTAAATATGGCAGCAGGACAGAAAAGGAATTAAGAGACATGCTTGACTCCAGAGTCTTCCCAACAAAACTGAACAAGAAAAACTGAACAAGCTTTCCAGATTTGGGACTAACAGGAGGTTCTGAGCTCAGATCAATGGAACCAGGCAGTACTCACCACCTCGGCCCACACATTTGGGACAGCAGGAGCCCTGGGCGGTGTCCTGCAGCTCCCCTTGTCCACAGGTGAGGGCTGGGCAGGTCCTGGGGCTGCAGGTCACCTTCCCGTGGGCACAGGAGCACCGGCCACATCTCGAGCTGGCCCACTGCGTGCCGTGCTGCACACAACACAACCGAGGGCACAGAAAGCACAGTGAGACCTGGAAATAAGTCTTGTCCCTTTTCAAGTCCCTCCTCTCTCAAGGATGAGACTTGGCACACCGACAAAAAGTGTCTTTCTGACCACGTGACAGTGGAATTGGGATGAGAAATGCGATTGTAGGTACAAATATGTCCATATCCTTCTTGTGGGGATGCCTACCCAAAGAACAGGCTCAAAAAGAGCCAAAAGACAAAAGCTGCAGCAAGAGAACAGCACAGGAAAATGCAGCAACAGCACAAGAAGAAATATAATATATTATGATAAAACATAGTACCACCAAATCACAGGCACAAAGAAATATGAGAAGAGGATGGGTGTGCTACCCCTCCTGTTGCAGTTTTCGTTTAGCTTTTACCAGCTTCCTGCTGGCCATGCCTCATGCTGGAACAGAGGGTCACAACATCCATCTCAGGTGTAGAGAGACCAGTCCACATATGCAAATGTGTCTGGGCATTTTAGCATATTTCCTGAGATTTGGACCCGACTTGCCTCTTGTCAAACAGAAAAGTCTGTAACAGACCACACATAGGACTCGAGCTTGCTGTTAAGCCATTTTTCTACATTTGCCAGTTGTTTGACATGATTCATTAACTACTACCCATGAATCTTGATTTTTTCTTATCCCCAGACACTTATTCTGATTGTTTTGGCCTTTCAGGCCCCCTAGGTGAAACCACATCCCAGAACTTGCTTCTTGAATAATTCAGGATTACAGAACACAGAAGCCAGGTCGCAGAGCTGCAATCAATCTCCAGCAGCATAGATGGCTGCTGAGAGGAAAGCCTTCTCTGAGCACAGCTAACACGTCAAGTTCACTGTGCTCTGCTCCCCTCCTGATGTTACTGCACTGTGTCAGTCAACCACAGAAACACAAGTGGGGAAATTTCTGCCATTAAGCCATGCAGGACACACAATTGCTCACCTTTCTGCAAACCCTGCTCACCAAACTCCTGCTAAATTCCACTATCTGAGAGTGACAGGATATAAAATGCAACGATCTATCCTTCCCCTGCACACCAGCTCAGCATCCTCCACTGGCTGAGCCAAACGGGGAGCTAAAAACAGGTAAGGATTGTCCCAGCTGAGGAACTGGACAGAGCACTCACGCTGTGGATCTGTCCTTCGTGCTGGCAAAATCCTTCGGCTCGGGAGGCACACTCAGGGCAGCACTTGTTGGAGGCTATCTGGAGAACTTCTCCCTAAAAAGAGACAGGATTCCAATAAGCAGCTGACATTAAACAGGGACTTTAAAATGAAAGTGAAGCCAAGAGGCCTCGCTGGAGCTGGTGCCCTCAGCTCAGAAAGGAAAGGTTTCAAGTGAAATGCAGAATGCTGCTACACCACATCCCTTTGCTGAGAGATGGCACAGCACTGTGTGTACTTGACAGTTTACTCTCAAAACAGCAGCAGAATTTACAATCCCAAGAGTGCAATTAGGAATTCTTCAGCTGAACCACTTTTCAAAGAAGAGAAAACACTTGTTCAAGACAAAACTCAAGATTCTTCACTGAAATGCCACTGAGAAACATGGGGCAGATGTTGCTGAAACAAGATCAACAATATTTGCATAAATCTCATAACAAGTAGATAAGAAATAAACCATGGAGAGGGATGGTGATTTCTGACCTTGCTTTTCTACTGGTGGTTTATCCTTGAAGCATTAAAGGATTTTTTCCTTCTGAGATCCTTGGTGATCCTTTTCAATGTTTAAATGACCAGATATTTTTGGAACACTTAAACATTTTGTCTTGAAGACTGCCCATGTCAAGGAGTCACATAGATCCGTTTCACACTATAAACCTATTTCCTTTTATGAGCTTTAAAGTTGCCACCTTTCCATTTATTTAATTTTTATCATTTTATCTAGTGCACTCATTATTAGGTGTGCGAGGGCAGCCCTTGATTTCCCTCCTCTTTAGCACAAAAATTCCTAATAGTTCAGTCTAGCTTTAATCAATACACAGCGATAATAACGGGGAAAACCAGTAAGGATCAAAATTATTTCCTCATTAGTGCTGTCATATTGGGAAACATTTTAACCTGCTTCACAAAGCCATATAATTATACTGACAGAGCCTCTTTAAAACACTCACATTCACCGCTATTTGTGCACTCTGCCCCAGCAATCCACATGTTAATAACGCAAGACCAATTCCATGGCCAATTAATGAAGACCCAGACAAAGACAAGCAGGAGACAACGAAACCTCAGCAACCATCACGAGGAAGAAGAAACTGCAGACAGACAACCTCAGCTCTGTTGTTGCTCAGCAGAGTGGAAAGTGCCCATCTGCATCTTCCAGGGAGCCCCAGCCCCACCTTCAAACGAAGGGGGACTGCAAGCTGGGCTCATGCTGGGAGCTTCGAGCCCAGTTCAGGGGCTTCCTTTGGGATCAAGCTGCTCCAACACCCAGCCTCTGGCTGGAGTGCAGTGAAGGGGACAAAGGATTCACACACCACGTGTTGTCACTCCAAGGAGGAGTGGAAGGCCGCAGAGCCTGTGTCTGGCTCCGGGCAGCCACAGGCACTCGCCCCTTACCTTCTGGAAGTCACACCGAGGGGGTTTGCAGACCGTAGGCTCACAGGTGACAACACTGCTCCGGCAACGGCAGTCTTGGCAAGAATCCGGCTTCCAGAAGGTGTTATTCTGCAAATAAAGTTGGAAACGAGACCCATGCAGCACAAGGCACGTCCTGTTTTAACAACATGTCTCAAATAACTCCATAGAGACAGACTGCAACAGAGCCCCCATCCCTCCCACGCGCTTATCAGGCCCAATGTTGGCACTTTTCACTTAACAGCTTCCAACACGCAGCTGAAAGACAAGGCTGTGCACAGCCAATAATCAGCTCCAACAGCAAGATAATCCAACCTCCAAGAGCCCCAGGTGAGTACAACATCTCCGGAAAACTTCCCTGTAATCAAGTTCAGACTGTCCACACTGCAGGTG
Organism: Callaeas wilsoni; assembly: GCA_013398955.1. Taxonomy (NCBI): domain Eukaryota; kingdom Metazoa; phylum Chordata; class Aves; order Passeriformes; family Callaeidae; genus Callaeas; species Callaeas wilsoni. The sequence goes on from VWPU01004423.1 coordinate 80,154, forward strand.
GATGCCAGGTTGTGCTGAGGCAGCAGGGGTAGCTTTGAGGCAAACCTGCTCCTGGACAGGTGGCCAGGTATGAACAGGCTCTACCTGGGCACGTTTATTCCAACACACCACGAAGGAGACTCCGGCCAAGCAGACAGTCTGACAGATCTGGAAACAGCTGTCGCCACTGCTCCATCAGTGCACCCAACTGGAACACCCACAGCCAACTCACAAGTGTTTTCGCCACCCGTGCTTGACCCCCTTCCATTCCCTCCAAGCTGAGGTCATGATCCCACGCTGCCTCCACAAGAAAATGGGAAGCAAAGGATCTGTTTCTCATCTGAAACACTCTTTTCCACTAGATAATCCCTGTTGTATAGACAAACACTGGGCTAGACTCACACCACACAGGATGTTTTCCCGTGTAGGATGGACAGCCCCTATCCCAGCCATCGAGCCTCCTTTCTAATGGATTCGCAAGGGGACCAAACCTTGCTGCTCATTTACACGATGTAGTGATTTACTTCAATTTACTCACGGGGCAAAGTATGACTTCAGCAAATTAAGCTACGGAAGGATGATTAACAGTTGACTGCCATGAGCACACTTACAGCTAACTACTAAAACTGCTAAGCATAATGATAAAATACTGAAATGTGCCTTAAAGGCCCATTAGGCTGCTTAATGAGAGAACAAAAATCCTGCAAACCCTGGCCACTTGCTCAGGCACTTCTGTCGGGTGCTGGATCAAGAGTGTCAATCTGCAAATAGCGGGACAGCCAAAAATATTGCAAAAAAATCCTTGTGTCTCTCCCCTGCTTTCCAAAAGCATTTCTCCCACATCAAAGTGTGCTCCTCTCTGTGGTAAAGGTCGTGCACAGGTTACAAACGCTCTGGCAGCGTCAGAAATTTAGGGAGATTCTCTGTTAATGGAATGATGGTGGCAACGCTGACCTTAGAAGGTGCAGAGCCCCTCGGGGTAGGGCACCAACAAGGCAAAGGGGGACGGTAATTCCTGCTTGGGAACACAGCTGGTTCTCCCCTCGCTCACACATGGCTGCGGCTGCAGAACAGAAACCCTGACATCATCTCTGCCAGCAGATTTATGGTGCAGTTAGAGAAGAAATGAAGGTTAAGTGATGTGTGTGCCAAGCTTTAGCTAACGCACACATCGGAGTTAACTCATTCCGCTGGCTTCAGCAGCGCTCCGTATTTGAAAGCTGGCAGCTCCCTGCAGGGACGCCAGCCACGGGGTAACCAGGAGTGGGAAGGGAGGGGGCAGACTTAGTGCCTCATCTCTTAGCTCTCCTAAAGCTTCACCTCTGGCCTCACATGATTATTAAAATTTTTTAAAAAAGAAAAATCATTTCCACGGCAGGATAATAACCAAAGGACTTGCATGGCACAAGGACAGCACAGAGCCACCCTTACTCTCATTCTGAGACTTAAATGCTCAGGTTTGTGGTAAGAAAACCCGTCTTTGCTCTTCTTCCTCCTCTGGTTTCTATCATAGCCTAAGCAGGCTGGCTCCTATCTGTGGGCTCAAATCAGCTGCTTCTAAATTCCTTTTGCCAGGTACCGGATGAAAACCGACACTTTTCTGCAGAGTTTTAAAAATTCATAATCTAGTTAATAGTCAGGAAACTACCACCTGACTGTTGGGATATGAGATTCTTCCAAGCACTTCGCGAGTCTCAGTGTCCAGGTCTTTGGACAGTTCATCATCTAGCTTAAGATTCCCGGCAACAGACCTAAACTCCAGTTTGGAAAGTGTGGATCCCACCTATCTGTCCTCTTGTGAGGCTTTGTTAGTGCTCACCCAGCACGTACAAGGACACTTCAAAGCTCCCAGGCAATATAGTTTAAAACATAAAGCAAGACTTTTCAGTAGACACTTAAAGAACTGCTGGAAATCCAGCTGAATTCTTCTCCAAGGCCCTGTACCTCAGTGGACAAATTATGTGCTGCAGTCTAAGTGCCCGATTCCAATCCTGTGGAGAGTGTATTTTTATCAGTGACAATTTAAGGGGCTTTTTCCTTACAAGTACTAATATAATTAACAGTATAAATAATGAAATACCATGCAGAGAGCACTTTGAAGACGGAACGCACTCCTTAAGCACCAAGTGGTGCCATTATAATTTATTAATTCCCTGGATTTCCCTACATCAAAAGAAGAAATGATACCTAATTCAACTGAATTTTAAAACACTACGCTGCAAGAAGAGATACATCTACATTACTTGGGCCAGTCTGCAGAACAGGGGCCAGAAGAGCAAGAAATGCTCACAAACCTTTCAAGCCTGCAGACACAAGACAAAATGAAATAAACTGGAGATACAGGAGCACAGTATGAGTTTGTGATGGGTTTGGAGAATACTGATGAGGATTTAGAAGAAGGCAGGGGAGAAAAAGATAAAAGAAGGAGGCAAGAACACAACCAGCAGTACAAGCAAAGAAAAAGCTAAAGAGACAAAGAGCAGAGGCAGCGTGGAGGGAGCCCAGAGCAGCTGTGAGCACTCCTGGTTTGCTGCTGTCACCCTGTCACATTAGCCAGAGCTCAGAAAGACCTAAATCTCTTGGACCACGGCTTTTTCAACTGGCTATCATAATTTCAGACAGCTGCACCTGTCCCTCCTCTACCTCAGCAAAAAAAACCAACCCCACCCAACAAAGCAAAAATAATCAGTCTGCTATTAATATGAGAAAAGCCTCAGTAATTTAATCAGGTGCCACTTAGCATGAGGGTATCATCACACCAGATAACAGTCTGTGTGCTATTCTGGTGCAGCAACTGAGGAAATAAGAAGCACACAACAGCTGGTTTGTGTCCCTTTTCCAGCTCTTACGGCTTCCTGAAAATATCCAGTCCATCCCTAAAATGTCACTGGATGCTGGGGTGTCCCCTGCAGCACGCAGGACCTGTAAATCCAGTCACTGGGGTGGTGGCATTGCTGCAATTGCTAAGCAGGGTGAAGCCAGCAGAGCACAGCTGCAGCCTTCATGTCAGCCAGGGGTCGAGCTGCAGATCTGTAGTGTCACGCCAAAAACGAGGGGCTTGTTGCTTATTCTGTACCCCACTAATTAGCTGATGATGATGAGAGGTCTGGAGCACCTCGCTCAAGAGGAGAGACTGCGGGAGCTGAGCCTAGTTAGCCTGGAGAAGAGAAGACTGAGAGGGAATCTCATCAATCCATACAAATATCTCTAAGGTGTGCCAATAGGATGGTGCCAGATTTTTGGTGTGCCCAGCGACAGGACAAGGAGTAACAGCCATAAACTAAAACACAAGGAGTTCCACCTCAACGTGAGGGAGAACTTCTTTCCATGAGAGTGGCCGAGCCCTGGAACAGCTGCCCAGGATGGAGCGGAATCTCCCTCTCTGGAGACATTCCAAACCCACCTGGATGCATTCCTGTGTCACCTGCTCCGGGTGACCCTGCCTGGGCAAGGGGGTTGGACTGGGTGATCTGCAGAGCTCCCCTGCAACCCCAGCTATTCCGGGGTTCTGTGATTAACTCTCCAAGGGGCTGCTCTGCCCCCAGGCTGCCAGACTCTCCTTTGGGGAGCGGGGAGGCCGCACCACGGGGAGATGCCCCAAGGGAGCGCCAAGTCCAGGTGCCAAGTGGGATTTACCTCCCATGTCGTTCCTGTGCCAGAGACAACTGAGAAAAGGCAGGGATCGGGCGTCTCAGAGGAGGAATTCCAGGCTGCTTTGTTGAAATCGCAGGCAGAGCCCGGAGCAATTACACTTTTGTAACAATTACCAGCATCACCCACCGGCTGCCAGGCGCGGAGCCTTGGCAGTGCCGCAGCCCCGCTTTCATTTGTCATTTCCACTCCAATTCCTTGACAATGCCAGGCAACTGGCAGGAGAAGCCCAAACAGGGGGAAGAGGAGAGAGCACTGCACGGCCTGTGGGGATACCCATTAATGGAGCGATGAGGAGATGAAAGTAATTCAGAGACACATAAAGGGTTCCCAGCGTCCATTTGGGTTCGGATTTGATGTTTTATCTCTGGCAATGGGGAGCTGTTGCTCTGCTGAGTGTTTTCATATCTGGTATTTGCTGGCATAGAATAGAAACTCCTCGACAAGGGGGTTTTAATGGGCTCGTTCCAGCATGCCCACAATCAGAGAACAACACGGGAGCGACTCGGCTCGGAAATCAAACGAAAGCCAGCTCCTCTCAGTGGAAACAGCTTTAGTCCTACAGTCCTAGGAGAGTACAGAGCAGTTAAGGCAAAGCACAGGGCTTGATTAACGACACAGCAACATGATCACTCTCTTCCAGGAATTTGGAACTGGTTCTCCCCTTCTTCCAGTCAGGGAATTAACAAGTTACATAAAGTAAAACAAGGTACTGTTTTCACAGTTCAACAGTCTGCTACATTTCCAGCTGTTAAAGTCTTTCACCAGTTGTACCAGCCTTGTGAAAATCAAGAGTCTAAAAATAACATTTCCCAGTAGTCCTAAGGTATTTCAGGGATATGATATTCCAAAATATTCTTCAAATACTTAGGTGCTGTTGTAATCTTTATCCTATCTTTCACACAGCCACGGAAGCAGTTGCCAGGAAAGGGCCCAAATGAACCAAATGCACTGAGAAAACAGGGTAGAGGGAGCAAAATTACAGTCTAAAAATCATTGGTTCTAACCAAGATTTAAATCAGCACACAGAGATCCTTGTTCAGACCAACAGGTCCGTATTTTGGGAGCAGCAGTGTTCCCTTAGAAAGATTAATGCCTTTTGGTTTGTCATTATTAGATTCACCCAAAACAACTTGCAGTCTCTTTGCAAACTTTCTTCTCACATTAAATCCATCTATAAACGGACACGGTGAATGACTGATTGCAAAAAAACAATTGCTATTTTCTTCCATTTTCTTATGCTGCAGATTTTTTCCATGCCCAGTTGTGTGTTGAGTTTGATGAACCACACACACCAGAAATTCTCCTCAGCATCCAGGAATAACATTTGGAGTCCTCCTGCTGGTTTTTCTCCCCTTTGACCAAATAGTTCCTAATCTGCCAACTGGCAAATTTCAAACATCCTCCCCCAAAATGACTTCTGAATGGATATCAAACTGTTAATGGATATCAAACCCAGAGTGCTTGACTGAACAGCTGTGGAAAAGAAGGGAGGTAAGGGAGTAATTTAATCTAAACTTGATCACAGCTTTAATGATAGCACTTTTGACAACATAATGGCTATTTCTGGGGCAGCAGGAGTGCCCATCTCTGCTGCGTGAGGCTCTGGGTGCAGGTGTACCTAGGGCAAAGCAACCAGGAGGTGATGTCCTGTCCCCTTCAAACGATCCTGCTTGTTCCAAACTTGAACCTGGGAGAGCCACCAGGATGTCAGCAGTCAACAGCAAGTGACAGATGTGTCAAATGATGAAGTGAGACTGCCAGCAGGATGCAGGATTTCAATTAAAAATGCAGGTTTCGGTGGGCCAAATGCTTCCATGCTAACTGCATCAAAGCCAGGGCAGAGTGAACAGGACAGACTAAGCCTTTTATCCCATTTTTAACAACAACAAAAAAACCCCCATCAGGCCATGAAAATCCTTCAGCTGATTCAGCAGAGGAAGGAAATTTCCTTCAGTACCGGTGACGGGCCCTCGGAAGCTCTGCACCAGGTGAAACATAACTCTAATTCTGCTTCTTGAAGGCAGCAATCCACTCGAGCAATTTTGCAAGCCGTGTCAGCAAATATGCAGCTATCTCCAATTCCAGGCTGGATATTTAGGAAGTACCCTTTCAAAGCAAGGAATTACACACCTCGAATCCTACTATTGTCACTGTGGGTCTGAGCACGGGAATCTCCCATACAGCTCCCAGGAAACACAACCCTTTATGTCCTTATCTTCCATCTCAGCTCCCTGTGCAGCAGATTAATAAACTGGTTCTCTCTTCCCTTCCAAAGGGAAAGAGGACCTCTGCACAGTCATTAATCTTGGAGAACAAAGGCTTCATTACCGAGCAAAAACGATGAAGAAAAGCCTGTAGAATAAGGAAATGTGCAGACTGTCCTTATGTCCTCCAGTATTGTTTCCAGTTCAATACTCTGGTTCACTGGGAGCTGCTGAGATTCAACAAGGTGACAATCTTATCACCAAACCAAATCAAAATAATGGCAGCAAAAGGTGGGCAACAGCTCCATGTTTGACTCGAACACCCAGGCTCCTTGCTGCCTTCTGCTGGAAACGATTCAATTAACTGACTCTGGCACACAGAAACTACAGGCCCAAAAACAAAATCAGGCTTAAAATATCCTGAAAAGAGCAAAGTGTGATCAAGTTCATTGGGATCAAGACGGACAGCATGGGGGGGAAGGAGAGAAGAAGTTAAGCAGCACAACCGCTGGATTACACATGCTTCAAAAGTGATGATTTTTTTACAGTGACAACAAAATCACACACACACACACACACAACTGAGGAGAACTACAGCTAATTACCCCCTGCTCTATGAAAGAAGGAATGCCACGGGTACAAAAGCTTATCCTGCTCAAGAGTGGTGAGCAGACTGAGGAAGAAGAGGCAAAACCTGTGGAACAACACCAACAGGTGAGCAGCCGTGGCCAGAAGCTGCAGTGGAGGAAAAAGTAACCCCAGGGCTGGAAAAAGTGGTCAAATGAACCCAAAACCATTGCTTTTCACCGAGGAAGGCCTAAGAAACAGCTGTGTGAGGCATTTGAACTCCTTCCCATGAGGCAGATAAAAGACGAACAGAGACACAGGGCATGGATCAGCCTCAGAAGGAGAAGTACCAGTCTATTAATTAGCACAATTGGCCATCAGTCAGAAATAAATCATATTATCCACTGGTAAGTGGCAGCATTCAACAGGAAACAAATTGCACATGTCTTTGAGCTCATGCTGGAACAGTTCATTTTGCTTTCATTATTCAGAAGCACTGAGTGAAAGGTCATGGCAAAAAAAATATTTATTTAAAATTAAAGCCCTGTAATCCTATCTAAAGTATATTTATTTTTTCAATGCATAACACCATGATTCTGTGACCTGATTTCCAATACAATGCCAAGCAGATATCAGGAGTTGCTCTGAAAATAACCATGATCCATACTTAGAGCATCTCTCCAATTTACTCCCTTTACCACAGTTCCTCTTCTACAGAAAAACCGATTTTACAAAATTTGACTTGTCCACGGGAGAAGCAAGCTCAGGGACAAAGATGACCATAACCTCTACAGCTCCTTCACCTGAATTTTTGTCTCTCACTCCTTTCTCAGTACTTAACAACTCTCTCAGAATAAATCTGTGGTAAAAGCTCGGAACAATTTACACGGCAAGCCCATAATGGGGGCTGGAGCAGCGAGGGTAAGAGGGAGCACATGCATAAGCACTTATTTAGACTCTTCAAAACAGACTGGGGTGTTCCTAAATCTCTCCAATGCTCATCGTTTAAAAAAGGGACAGTTTTATATCAAGGCACTTGGCTCCTTCACTATAGCAATGTCTTAATCTACAGAAGCTGCTCCATGAAATATTTAGCAGAGGCAAAACACGTGTCCCTTAAGTTGAGGCTGAGGAAGAAACTGCATCTTCCCTCCATCCTCAGGCAGCAAGAATGGGCTACTGCAGTAAATAACACCTGAGAACGTGCTTTTGTTAACCATTTTAATTCTTCTTTAATGAGCTTGCATGAGTGCTTGTTCATGTGTTTTCCAAAGCACATCTCTGGGGTAAACAAAGCCTCAGGCACCAATGTCCGCACGGATTCAGCGAGAGGAGCAACACAGAGCTCTCCTCGCATCCCTCTCCATGCCATGGGTATCTGCCAGGCTGAAGATTGCTCGCTGACATGGTGTGAGCCAATTCCTGTCAGGCTACTTCACGCTCGGTTAGAAATAACTGCTGCCTCATTACAAATTTAATAATGACACCGTGATATAGCAGAACTCTTCCTTGCAGTCTCCTTCTCTTCCTACTTGAAGAAGATGTGAAACAGATTAACCTTCATGCAACCCAGGTATTTTTATTGGTTTTTTTTCCTCTCCTCAAAAAGGAAATCCCGTTTTCCAATATTTTGTTCATGTAGGTTCTACACGGCTTAAGAAACATCTCACAATGCTTTTAACTCCAGGTTCCTGCAGGTTTTTAAGTTTTTTAGTTTTTCTTCATCTGCATCTACTTTGAGAAGGTCTCAAAGTAGAAGAGTCCCACACTTGAGGGCTTGCCTGTACCCTGAACGATTCACAGCCTCCCTGAAGGATGAAGAGATTTAGGAGAAGTGACACAGGAAACACTCTTGAGGGAAGTGTCCTCTCTACTGAATGGGTTAGGAACAAAAAGTCCAGGATGGAGAGGGAGAGGTTCCCCGTAACAGAGCTGTAAAACTGGAGAGATTATTCCACACTCTCCTTTCCTCACCTTCCCTCCCACTGTGCCATGAATGGAGCTGCTGCAATCACCAGCCTGGCACCTTCCTAGAGCGATAGAAATCCCACACCAGGGATGAATGGAACCTATCTGATGGCAGGGGTGAACTCAGTTGTAAGGAAGAAGCCCTCCAAAGCAAAAGCAGGTTTATCTCCTTCGCTGCACAAGACTCATTTCTAAGAACACTGCAGCAAAGCACAAAGGAACACTCCCAGAACTGCAAGTACTTAGAGCAGCTCCAATTATGAGCTTTGTTTCAGTGCAACCGTCTCTCCTGAAGATCTTGGTGACAGGAATACCCAGCAGCAAGGCCTTGGTGTTTCCAATACTTTCAGGTGCCTCCCTACCTGTTACTCCCTATGCTTTCAAAACAATCGGCAGGTAAATAAAGTACAACCTGATAACAAAAAAGGGTAGGGGATTTAGAAAAACACTCTGCTGTACTTTTCCCTCCTCTCCTTCCCCTTTTTTTTCCCCTCAGCAAAACAAAAAACTGAGCTGGGAGATGCAAGACTACTGAAATCACCTTCTTTCCTGCATGGCTCTTCCACTCCTCTGCACTGGCACACTTCCCAGAGGTCTACGCACAACAGCGTGGATGGATGGCTTTTCCAAACACCTGCATCCATCATTTGATTTGACCTCCAGAGGCCACATTCTTCCCCGCATCTTTAGTTACTTTTATCTCAAAAAGAAAAAAAGCAAAGTAATGTGGGTCACCAGAGTGAAGCTGGCAGCCAGGCTCCCTCCCCTCCTGCCTGCAGGGAAGCACCCGTGACTCCCTGGTTCAGCCACAGCTCCTGGACTGCACCAACCCAGAGGAGAGCACACCCCAAATCACAGCCTTCACCTTGTGCCTAATGCTTCCCACTCAGGGCCATGAGGAATGTTATTTCAGGCTCTGGAAAGAAACTGCCATCATGTGCAGTCCTGGCGAGACAGCCCATTTTTCAGGAGCTTGGGAACATGAAGTATTTCAGCGCTCTTTTCTATAGTGCAGTAAATATTGCACTTCAAATCCACCTGACAGCTGTTTAAGTCCTGCTAGAAGTCCAGCCTTCAGGTTTTGGGACTCAAACTACAGCTGTGCCTGCCCTTCCCCTGGAAGTGCTCAAAGCTGGGCTGGATGAGGCTTGGAGCAACCTGGTCTAGCGGAAAGCGTCCCTGCCCATGGCAGGGGGCTGGAACTGGCCGAGCTTTCAGGTCATTTATGAGTGTCTTCTATTTCTAGGAATACACAACCGTCCTTGCACAAGGAAATACTGAACAGAGGACGTGCGGTGACAGATTGAGTGGGAAGCGGCTGCATCATCACCTTCCAGGACAAACGTGCTAAAATAGCAGCTAAATCCAGTGGGAATTGCAGCCATCCAGCATCCTCTCCTCAAAACATGCACCAGACAGCTTTAGATTGAGGGGAGACTCCTAAAAACAAAGAGGAAAGCAAGCCTGGAACTCTTTTTAACACAGCACGCTAAAAATCCTCCAGCTTCCCCTCACCTTCAAGAGGCCAATGAAAGATGCTTGATGAAAGCCTTGAGACAGCCAGGGCTCTCCCTGCAAAAGCAGATTGCTCCAGGGAAATCCCCAAATCTCCAGCCCACACCAGCTCCCACTGGGCTGAGATATTGAGACAGCCAAGACACACCGTTCTTGGAAAGGAGGGTGTACAAAGGCAGAAAAAATTGCTTAACCCCTTACTAATCTGCAGAACTTTCCCACCCCCTGATGAGAGAGAGGCAGAATTTCGGAGCCTAGCTCGGAGCACACCTGACTTGAAAATGAGCCAATGCATGGATTTTTTCCTACCCTTCCCTGGATGATTAACCTGGGCACCACTCCCACTTCTGCAGACACACTACACCAAGACTGAAGCGCCCATGAGCTACGTGCACAAGTCCTATCGTGTCCACCCCACCCTTCCCACCCCACCATTTGCACTGGAAAAATAGAGGTTTATAACAAAAGACAGTTCTCCTCTCAGGGAAGAGGATTAGCTACCCCACTTTAACTTATGTAGCGAGCTTATCCCAACATTGTCACAGCTGCATTTCCACGTTGGGTCTGCAAGTGTAAGGAGAACGTCATCCAGGATGCCAGGAAGAGGATGGGGTTTTTACTCATATTGCCATGCTAAAGAAAACATATCTGGCTCCAAGAGCAAAAAGGAGGAACACCTGAGGCAGAAAGGCCCCAAGGCTCCTTGCTGGACCTCCAAGCCATGGCCAAGGGAAAGAAAAGGGACTTGTACTTCCAATAATCCCCTCCTGCTCGAAATCATCAGCACATGGTTCCCACCACATCGCAGGGGATAAGGAAAGATCAGAGACTATCCAAACCCCAGAGCCTGCTGGGAATGTTAATCCAGCCTCCTGCCGCGACCCCGAGCAGCTCTCCTAAGTGCACTCAGGGCAGCGAACTGAAATCCCCTCACCCGGCAAGGGGCTGGTTTGGGAAAACACAAAGTACTTTCGGAAAATCCATAATGTCAGGAGTTATTTCAGAACGCTTTCACTATGAGGGAGGGAAGCATTCTCCACATCTTCCTGTAATGTCCTTCTTTCCTGTCATTTCTCCTTTCTTCTCCCTGATATTTTCCCATTTCTTACAGACGTCATTCATTACATTCTTAATATTCAGCCCATTTTACATCATTCAGCTTTGCCTACTCGTTTTGGGGGTTGGCTCTGCTAACTGCTCTAACTCTCCAAAACTTCGCCAGCTTCACCACAGTGACGAAAAGAAAATCCAAATTTTGCTATTGTGGTGCCATGTCATCATTCAAATCTGTTCACAATTTTCAGATAGCAGAGCCTACTTATCTTTCAATATTTAAGTTTTTAAACTTTCCCAGAACATAAAGAGACTCTGAAAGAAGATGACATTTTATTGCTGCTGTGAAATACCTCTGAGTAAAAACAGGGTGAAGTATTCCAGTGAACCACCTTGTCTCACGAAAACAGTTGTTTCCAAGACCTATCAGTTCAAAGGAAAATCACTTTAGACAATGAACAATTTCTTCGTGGACCAGAATGTAAAGCAGACCCAAGCCTGCCAGTTTTGCTGATCCAAAACCCAAGAATTGCAAGCAACTATTGCTCTCAACAAAGAGACACAGCAGCCAGCGTGACACTAGAAGAAAATCAAAAGCTCACACACCCTTAGAGTAAGAAATAATATCACATTTTCTCTCCAAAGTGTCTCCTGTGGATTCTGTGCCCTAATTTTTAGCTGGTCACAAGTCCCATCCCAAAGGCTGTGATTTTGATTTGAGCGATGCCAATGTAATGTAAAACAACCTGAATATTTCAGATGGATGGGTCCGGCGAGTCCCTTCCTTCCAGATGTCATTTAAATTTAATCGAGAGGCATAAGAGAAGTGATTTATGCAAGATGGAAGTCCTAGGAGGAGCAGCCTGTCACACACAACACTCCTACTTTGTCCACTACTCCGATGAAACAGCAAATCACAAATTTGTTACAGCCAATTCCAAGGCAGGAGAGAGCAGGGAACCTCTCAGGAAACCGGCAGAAAAGCAGAGCTTTCCACTTCTGTCTCAGCAAGCTGGCAATGAATGATGGCCACTCCTGCTTGCTGACCTTCATAAAACCAGCTGGCAGCGTCGGCTTTACCCCTGCACCGTCACGGGTCTAAATCACGTTGGGAAACAAGTGTCCCCCTAAACGGCAATTCCAGCAAAAGAGACAAACCCCAATGAAATGTTAAGAGGGTGGAGTGATCTTTGGTCCCCAGAAAGCACTTTGATCAGACAGCCAGGAGCAGCCAAAACCTCTGGAAGTTTTGGCTGTGATACGCCCTTTGATAGCAATTTTTTCAAGAGAAGTATTCAGCACCAATAATTTGCTAGTGTAGTATAACACAACTTGCTTGATCTCTCCAAAATCTCTGTCTGTAGGAGTCAGGAACATTTGCTGGCAACTTGAGAACCCTGGCTGTTCAGTGCACAAGCAGGGTGCCACACTGAAACTTATGCCACAGCTCTTAGTGCAGAAAAAATTTATAACAGTGAGCAAGAACACCTTCCTCATCAGGGGAATAAGAAGGAATAAGAGGAGGTGCTCCACAATAAATCCTTTAAAAGGGACCAGCTAAAGGCAGACAGCTGCCCTTCTGAAGGCCATTTTAGTATCAGCCACCAGGCAAGCCGGAAATAAAGCCATCGTTCCTCACTGCTCAAACACCGCACTCCAACAAAGTCAGCAGAAACTCATATTTACTCCACTGTTAGATTTTCTTCTTCTCCCAGCAAAACAATTATTCCCACTGGTGTTTGTCCAGGCAAGGTCTCCTCCCTCTGCATCCGGCTAATGAATCAAAAGCAAACCCTGCACTTAACAAAACCCACGTCTGACCCTGCATCAAAGCTGTACCTTGCCCTGCTTTGATTCTCCTGCAGATAAACAAAATAAAACAAGTCTCTGGTCTACAGCACTCTCATTTCATCCTCTCCCCCAGGCAAGTTGAACTCCAGTCCTGCTAAGGATGGGGGCACTAGAAATGCCCTTGTATAAACATCTGGCTTGTCTCAATTACCCGATCTTTGTGTGTTCAGCATTTTACAGACACATGAGCAAGTACAAGCTTCCTCTGCCCTCCTTCTCTCGTTGCCACTTCATACCTTCTTAAATTAAACGCAACCAATCCCTTGATTAGAGCGCAGTTAAAGCACAGTTGTGGGGAAAATGGTGTCTGAAGTGCCTGTTTACATCTCCAGTGACTGAGGGAACCATTATCATCCATCCAGTTGTCACAGGCCTTTGTATCTTCTGCTCAGGCCATTAGCATTTAATTCTTTTACATGATATCCAACAGTCATTTACTTGTAGGAGCTTGCAATTAAGAGCCTCACGCCAGGCAGAGCTGTATGAGCCGGAACGTTCATTACCAGCCTTGTCTGTCAGAGCTGAAACAGGCACCTGGAATTCCATCTGAGAGAGTGCTCAGCAATGGATTCTGAGCCAGGCATGGCTCAGTGTGGCCAGACACACAGCGCAGATGGGACCAGTAAGGCTCTTGGCAACACCATCTCCTACCAATTGAACAGTGCCCAAAGCTTACAGCCAGCTGCCTGCCAAGTCCCCAGAATAAGCCAGCTCCTCTTCTCCCTGAAAGGAATGAGGCACTTTTCTTTACGAATAAGCTGTGGGCCTGCTGGTAGATAAAACTAGCACTAAGAGATAGAAGAAACAATGGGAAGGGTTCCACTGATTGATGAATGGGAAGAGAGATTTGTCTTTATCCATCAACTGTAGGTCTGCTAATAAATGAAATTGAATATCAAAAGATGAAAGAAACAATGAGGAGAACCATAAATTCCATAGGAATTAAAAAAAAAAAAGGCAAGAGGGGGTATACATTAGAAGGGAATCTTAGGAATTAGGCGTTCCGGGAAGTCTGTACCTCTCAAGTACTTCAGACAATGGGGAAAGAGAGAGGGAAAATACGGTCGGGAAATTAGGATAAAAAGGAGGCTGCGTCCTCCAAAAATTTGAGAGACCCCAGGGGAATGCCCCATGGCCTCTCCCTTTATTCGAATAAAGTAATGAGACTCCTCTGTCTCCTTTTTGGACATAAACCTCTGGCGTTGGTGGATTAATTTTCCTGACATCCCCACCAATCCCGTGGTTATGGGTGAGGAGTTATCTCCAGGGAAGTGGCTTGCTCTGCAGCAAGCACTTTATCCCAAGCCAAGCAGCAATTCCCAGGACTCCGAGGCTGCTTTCTCCTGCATTCATGTGCAGCAGCTATGGCTTGTTACCTCCCTCCAGGCAGAGCTGGGAAAAAATAAGATAGAGCCAAGAGTAATTTCACTCTTGCCCAAAGCAGCAAAATGTGTTCCAGTGGCTAACCAGATCCATCAAACCCTGCCAGTCATTCCGCCCCGTCAGGCACACATGCACTTCCCCCTTCCTGGAAGTTCGCCCTCAGCACGAGCGCTGGTGTCAAAACCTCATTAGAAACAAGTCTTTTTTAATTGCTTTCATGTCGATGTTTTCCCTAATTAGAGACATTTTGGAGCTTCACGTAGACCAAGGCAGGTAAGAGGGATGTAAATTAGGACAAGGTTTACCCAGAAGGCCAGAAAACCTCCTTTAGTCCTCTTAAAGGGAGAAAAAAAACACCTGGCTCCAAGGCACCCAACTGTCCTGACATGAGATTTTTTTGGAAATCCTCACAAAGAATCCACGATTTATAGTTTTTTTTACAGTTCCCAGCAGTGCACCACAACAGAGCTAAAAACATTCGAAAAATTATGATTGGAAAAAAATTTAAAATACATTAAACAGATGCCCCAAGAAGAAACAAATAAACTAATTACCCTCAACACATGAAAATGCTCTTCTTGGAAAATACCTTTCCTGAGCAAGCACAACTCACAGTGATATAGATAAATCCAAATAACAGGAAGGAAATGGAGTTAAACAGATAATCATAAACCCAAGATTTCTTCAGGAATGTTCCTTTTCAAGGCGTCTACAGATAAGTATTTCCCGGGCTTGACACAGACCTCACACACAAAATAAATACCTGGGTAAATATAGAAATGTACAGGTGTTACCTGTCTCTAAATTAGCTTTTAATTCCTATTTCCCCCCATTTTAACTAAAAAAGCATCCAAAAAAGAAGTGCAGGAGACTAAATGTTTGCACATAGGAATCTATCAGTCTTTCCTCCCCCTGTGTCCACATGGACTTCTGGACTGTCAGACCTGGATCAGTCCTTCCTGTTGTTTTACCACTCCACCTTTCATCAGCCTTTTTTTTTTTTTTACATGTCTGTTTCCTAAAGCAGAACTTAAAACACATGAACAGAAGGATGTGCTTCTTTAAAAAAAACGCAATTAAGACCTTTCCCTCATTATGGCTCCAGGATTTTATGGGCAGGCCCATTCAAAGTCATTCGCAATTTGGCTGGGTCTGGACTTGCATGATTTTATTATTTTTGGTACCCGACTGGCTGCTTGCCCAGCTCCCAGTTTGAGGAAAGCCACGCCCCTCCTTCTTGGAAAACGAGCTAACAGAGATCCCATTGATCCTCCACTCATCGGCTGTGTAAAACTCCTCAGGATTAATCACACACCGAGCACAAAACGCGCGCGCGCTTCCTGAGCCGCTCCGGAGGAGAAGGGAGCAAGGGAGGGAAGAACAGGCAGCGTTTGGTCGTTGCGTTGTGCTTCCTACTGCAAGAAGCATCTTTAGAGAAGGAGTGAGGACTCCCTTCAGCAGAACGATTTTGAAAGGAAAAGAAAAAGGAATTTTGCAGCACTTTATGACAAATCATAAAAATTCCAGCACTTCCCCTAACAACATGTGCTGTACCCACTGATCACAGAGCCTGAGCCGTGTTATCTGATGAAGCCCAAAGGCCAAAATATTTCACTTTAGCTGCATCTTAATCATGGGGAACCAAAAGCAATTCCTCTGAGCACTTACCTGCAGGGCCAAGCTTCTAGTCATGGATTCCTTAAAGAAGACTTTAAAAACAAAAATGCATTTCAAGACCAAAACTGACTTAATGCCAACATAAAAGCTGAAATATTTTCACTGCTTAAAATTAATTTAAATGGTACAACTTTTTCACTTGCTTCCTACATCAAAAAGAGACACTGGGCAAGATTGGTTTCTCTTTCAAGCCCTCCTAAACTGCAAGAGAAAGATGACACTTTCCAAACCAGCTGAGCCAAGTCAAGCTCCCGAGCCTAAATTTATGCATCAAAGTGTTCAGTGCTCCTCTCCAAAAATCCTAAGTTCAGCTGACCGTTCACAAGTCTTGTGGAGCCACGGTACAGCTAAAACAGCAGAGGAAAGAATCAAACCACAGCCAGGATCCCCAAATCCACAGCCTAACTTTAGGCTCCTGATCTTGAAAGAGCTACACAAGTCACCTTAAAGCACCTGGCCATAGACAAGGACTTGGGAGAGGACAGAGACACAGCAGGGAAAATAGTTTTAAAAATATTATCTTGAGAGAACATAATAATTAAAAAACCCGCTCCCTTGGGTATTAGATCTCCTGTAGTTTCTTTAAGGACAGGCTACTATTCACTTTATTCTTCAGCCAGGCAAAGGGCCACTTTCTCACACTGAGAGTGTCTGTAGTGAGAAATGTCTAACATAACCCCAACTACCCAGTTTCAAACAAACAACTGAACAAAACAAGCACAAAATCTTTTTCACTGGCCACCAAAAAGTGCTTTAAAGTAGATGCTTAGCTTTTCCACCTCAGTTAATTCTCCCTGTCTGCAAAGTAAAAGCTCAGTTCATTTAATTGGCCTTTCTCTTCCTCACCACATCAGTAACCGAGTTGCTAAGGGTGAAATTAAAGTTGCAGATGAATTAATCCCACCGTGGCCCCTGTCGTGAACTCTCCCCCCAGAGCAGCCCTGCTTCACGCCCTGACTGCCAGCCCCAGCGCTGCCACTATGGGACTCTCTGCCGAGCAGACTGCACTTGCTAAGTCAGCAGGGATTTATTCACTTTTCCCTGGTTCAGGCTTCTGCCTCCTCTGGGGGAGGCAGGGGGAAATGTGAGCATCCCTTTCAGCAGCTGCACACGGGTGCCTACGATTGGCAGCGGAATGAAATGCCACCCTCACATTACCAATGGCAACTGGATGGACTTGCATTTCTTGGAGTTTAGATAACATTGCTTAGGATATTATACCAACATACAGATGTGTTTAACCTTCAGATTAAAACACAAACCTGCAGCCAAAGGTAGAACCCAGGGCTCCTATACACCCTGCACCACATCATTCAATCAACCACAATCCCTCCGATCACCCGTGCGTCTTCCTCTGCAATTTCCACAAGTAAAAATGAAATGGCCAAATGCACGTGGGTGCCAGAATATCAGGAAGGATTGAGCATATCAGATAAACCGGGATTTGCTGACTAAGAGGAATTCAGCAAGGCATTAGCAGAAAGTTGTTATTAATTTGAGCTACCAAGGCTTTACCAGATAGTAAGTTTAAAAGCTTGTGGTTTAAAATTCTACCATTAAAGCACAAGAGGTAGAAGAAATTGCTTCACATAGAGGATTCTTTTCTACAGAGTATTTTCCTTTTCTACCCTCATCATCCTATCCCATTTCTCATAGATTACAGCCCTGCTACGGCGTTTGTTTAATGAAGTTTACACAACATTAGAGGTACTTGATTTAGCTGCCACAGCCACCATCTGTAATTAATCCTCCCAGGAGCCAGGGCGCTGCACAGCTTGTCCCTGCAAGCTGGGTTTCTAATGTGGAACAAGCTTATGACCTCCATAATTCTGGTCTCCCATCAGTTTTATGCCATCATAACTCCTCGGCATCCATTTGGCCACTCACCCCGGCCAGTGGAGAACAAGACCCACGGGGAGAGGGTGTAAATCAGCCAGACGTTACCAGCAGGCAGGAAGGAGTCTTCTCCCTCCTTCCTCTCCCTCCTTCCTCTCCCTTTTCCCAGAGCAAGGAATAAAGCAGCACACGACAATTTGGCCATTTCTGTGTATATTGCTCTTATTCAGCAACACTTGAGTGCAAGCAAGACACAGCCTTGAATCCTGGGACAGGAGTGGCGTTCACCTTCTGCTCTCTTACACACAGGAGCATCAGCAGAGTGAGACAAAATTCCTTCAGCCTCCCCTTTGGTGTGACATGGAAAGGCAGGTGAGATGAACTCTACACCTTCCCCAGGATGCTGTCCCTGTGCCACCGTACTTCCACAGATTCTGCCCCAAAAATGGAGCCTGCCTGGTTTGTAATGCAAGGGGGCCTGTGCTGGTTGACTCTCCTGAATAAATGAATTCCTGATTCCGGTCCAAAAGCTGCAATTTAACGAAAATATAACTTTCCGGGGGGAAAAAAGCCAACCACGATTTAAAGATTTCTAGTGATACAGAATAATTCATAGCACACGTCAGGAAACTGCTCCAATGATTTCCAATCTTCACAGTAAAAGTCTACCTAGTTCCTAAGCTGAATTTATCTAGCTTACAATTTCTGGCTACTCCATTTTCTTATGGGTAGAAGAGGTTTATTTATAAAAATTTCTGTTCCCTCTGTAGCAAATTACCCCTTAACTTTCCCTTTGAGAACTGATCCAGACAGAGCTCAAGTCCTTTGTAATGAGGAATCATGACTCTCTTCTGGATCCTCTCCATCCTTGTGCATCCCCCCCCCATATCTCACCACAAATGAACAGTGAAAAATCAGATTACTGTTCCTCCAGCTGTGACAGCAATGCCAAAGACCCAGTTAACGTAACACTGCTCCTCCTGAATTGTAAGCCCCTAATACTCACAGAGGAATTTTATCGCGCCTTAACACTCAAGTGTTAACACACCAGGAGCCCCCGAAAGGTTTTAAGGAATCACAGAACCATGGAATCCTTTAGGGTGGAAAAGACCTTCAAGATCATGGAGTCCAACCACTAGCCCAGCAATGCCAAGGCCACCACTAAACCATGTCCCCAGGTGCCACACCCACACGGCTTTTAAATCCCTCCAGGCATGGGGACTCCACCACTGCACTGGGCAGGCTGTTTCCATGACTGGCCACTGTTTCACTGAAGGGATTTTCCCTAAAATTCGATGTAAACATCCCCTGGTACAACTTGAGGTCGTTTACTCTTGTCCTGTCACTTGCTACCTCAGTGAAGGGACTGACCCCCACATCACTCTGACCTCCTGTCAAGGAGTTGTAGGGACCCATAAGGTCCGCTCCGAGCCTCCTTTTTTCCAGGCTGAGCCCCTCCCTCAGCTGCTCCTCACCAGACTTGTGCTCCAGACCCCTCCCCAGATCCATTCCCTTCCCTGGACATGCTCTAGCACCTCAGAGACTTTCCTGGAGCGAGGAGCCCAAAATTGTCCCCAGGATGTGAGTGGGGCCTCGCCAGTGCCCAGCACAGAGGGACAGTCACTGCCCTGGTCCTGCTGGCCACACTATTTCCAATAAAAGCCAGGATGTTTGCATCCTGTATTCAGGTGTAACATATCTTAACGAGGGGGTTTTTTTTTAAATAATACTGAAGCCTATCTTTTTTATCCCCCTTCAGAAGGCCTGAAGGCCCCCCTCTAATTCATCTCTGCCCGCAGCCAGCTCTTTGGGAACAGAAACAAAAACACAACTGGCCCTGGCCTCTGGGGCAAGATAAGAAGGAATGAATGCTTTTGTGGTAGGTTCCCAAGCTAAGCTGTTATGCATGCCCAAAGGACTCATGTGCAAACATGTTTAGTGACTCCACACCATAAATCACTGCTTTCCACAGCAAATCCAGCTTTGTATTTGTTTTGTGCACAAATCTGGTTGAGACAGACAAGGAGGAGCAAGCCCTGGGCTTCTGAACCTCTCCATAGAGGGTTCACTTAAACAAATGAGATTTCCTCTCCTTGGGGCTGGAACATGTCCCGCTCTGAGGAAATTAAGATGGGTGTCAGTGACGGATCCAAGACACACAAGAAGGGTTTGCTTCTCTCCCAAATTCCTTCATCTATGACCCCAGCAAAGGTGACAGGTTTGTCAGAGCTGGCCTAAATCCTGAATCAAAAACTTTCAATAAAACGTATTTTGAAAACAAACAAACTCCTTGATGCACAGCCTCTTGTGTTTGATAAATTCTGCAGGACTTTTCTGTAGGTTTCTTCTTTAAATGCTGCTCCAAGGAACCACCCAAAATACTGCCTTTACCAACAGCCACTCTTCAGATTCGGTGTGCACGAAATAAGCAGCGAAACACCTGGCAAAAAACCAATCCTCCAGCAAACCCGAGGGCACAGAAATTCAATCATCCCGTGTTTAGATCAGCTTCCAAGTTGTTTTCTTTTAAAAGGGTACACACACCTTTCCCAAAGACTTGTCACAGGAGGTGCATACTTGCTTTTAACACTTCAAAGGATCAAGGTAGGTGCCCTTTGCTGATCTTCTCCTACAGGACTTAAACTCTGAGCGTGTGAAGTCCACAGGTAACAGTGGAAAGGCTCTTTCTTTCCCTAGGTCTGTAAAAAATCGAATGAAATTGGGAACAGGCTCCTGTAAGCACAGTTATTTAAAAGGACAATGCAAAAAAAAACCAAAAAAAAAAAGTAAGATGCCTGCAGGAACTTTTATTTATTCATATACATGCTCCCATTAAAATGCCAGGGAAAACACTAGGAGAAAGAGAACGGGAGAAGGAACCTCCCCATAGAAAATCCCTTGTTGCTGATAATATTTACAAAAGACTCCTGCACACCAGCCCCACTGCACTGCTTTCATTTGAGGTCCCCATGTGGACAACACGGTCAATAAAGTAGCAATTGGAACACAAGGAGGCCAAAAGCTCATCAGAAAACCCTCTGCAAGTCTCTCTAAAATGGTGATTAAGAGAAAGGGGAAATGAGGGGAGGAGACAGAGAAATGCAGTTTTCTTCAGATTCCTAAAATATCACTTTCCAATTCCTTCAGACACAGAGAGATCATCACCTTCCTAGCGACCAAATAGACCGCGCAAAGAGAAAAGTAAACCCCAGTCGAGGACCTCATTTGACTTTTCAGCAGTCACAGCAACTGTCTTGCCAGGAAACAGAGACATGAACACAAAGCACAGCCGGGAGCTGTTCCCAGGGAAGCCAGAGGCAAAGCACGGATGGACTTCCAACACTCCAAGTGCCTGGGAAGGCAAGGACAATCGTGTTTGATTGGAGCAAGAGCAAGCCCGCTGAAACTGCTGCAGGAACGCACACAGAGCACGAAACACAGCCCTTCCTGTCCAATTCAGCCACGAGAACGTCACCAGGACATGAACTGTACCCACGCCAAGGACACCAGAATGGGTGAAGGAAAGACCTTGCCAACCTCCCAACACCTTGGGTATTCCAGCCTGGACTGCAGCCTCTGGATGCCAGAGCATGCTGCCCCTCACAAAAGCACAAGAATAACTCAGGGAACTGCATTCTCAACTGGAGCAGCTGAGCATTAGGGTGTCTAAAGGCAGCCAAGCGAAGGGAATCTCCATCCCACCTTAAAGCCAGCTTCCTCTGTAAACTTCCAGATCCAATGCCAAATCGTTTCTGATGCGTGTAGGTGGGAGTTTGGCTCACAAGAGCCAAAACTTCATACAAAGGGCCAAGATGAAGTAAGAAAAAGAGACAGGGCAGCAGCTGGGCTTGCTGCAAATCCCTTGCAAGGGAAGTGAGAAGGTAAATCCACTCTCTCTCTGGAAAACACCAACTGGCAAAGAGGTTGCCAGCCTGCAGCCCCGCTTCATTAAGTGAGCTCACTGGCTGGAAGGCTGACTGCCAGCGCCAGGGTCAAGTGCTCAGCTGGGAAAACGCCCGGCTCCGCCGACATCAAAGCAGCTCCAGCACTTACAGCAGCTCAGGACTCAGGAGCGCAGGAATGTGGGCTCCCCAAATAGAAATGTGCTGATCATGTTTCCATAAGCCTCACCTCCAGTTTCTCTGCGAGGCTGCAAGCTGGCAAGGCTACAAACCCCACCTAAATCACTCTGGCACCACTTCCCAGAGACTGAAAGATTAAGCACAGGAACAGCTCTCCCTGCCAGCACGGACGGATATTTCTCATTTTTCTGGCCTGCCCAACGCTCCTCACACAACCCTGCTCTGTCACTCTGCACAGATGCTGCTGTCAACACCATCTCAGGGAGGTTTCCAAATATGAATCCCAACAAATCACAGCTTTCTGGCTTCCACATCGTCACAGCCGAGGGTCTGGGTGCAAGCTGAAACGTGGCTCTGCTGTTTCAGGGGGCATCGCTGACTGATGGGGTTTCCACCACAGAAAAGCACAGCAGTGACACTTATGGCACTCCAATGACATTAAATACCTAAAGCCTTTAGAATATTAGTGCAACCATCTAAAGGGGGAAAGGCTCAATTACCAAGGTTATTTTCTCAGAGGTTGTTGTACAAGATGTGACGGATTTAACCAGATGCTCTCATCACTTCTACCGCAGTGCTTGATAAAACAGCAACTATAAATACACTAAAAACCCAATGAATTACAGAAGCATGAAACGACTCCAGTAAGGTTAGAAACACTCTGGCACGGTACAGAATGCACTAAAAATATTAAGTATGGAGACCTCACAGCACCTCTTACATAGCACTACTGCTGATTTTAACAAGGAAGTTACTTAGTGAAGCTGCCAGATGAGGAATTCTCATCTCCTCAGTCTGAACATGTGGATTTAGCAGCTATTTGTAAAGGCTAATGAAGGCATCTGTATAAACAGGATGCTGAAGAAAAGATTTGACCTTGAAGATCAGATCAGGTACCTGCAGAACGAAATGCCTACTCCCATGCCAGACTAAAAGGAGGGAAACGATCACATGTGAACAAACTGCTGCTTCCCTGAGCTAGATTTCAATCCTGCATTTTCTTCACAAAGCCACAGGTTCAAAAGCATCAAGCACTGTTTGCTGATACCTTGCTGATAAGCAGTGAAAGGCTAGCAAAAATATTTTGCTTAGAAAGCATCGTTCCCAATTTATTTTTTATACTAATACTTCCTATTTTAATGAGGGAAATCAGCATCACCACAATAATTTGAAAACTGGCAATGAGAGAGGGCTTCATGTCGCAAATCAATGCTTCTGGCAGCCTGGACACACCAGGTGCCCACAGCCAGCTCTGACCAGACAGAAATGCCATCCAAGGGGATAACTGGGTAACACAGGATGCTGCAAACAGCAGGAAAAGCAGGTGAACTGCACAGCTCCCTCCCAGGCTGCAAAATATCATGGACCTTTTCCTAGGGATTTCAAGAGGCTTGCCTCTGATCTCACAGATGTTTCTCTGCCCGGAGCAAGAAGGAGAACTGACAGTCTTACATCTTGGGAGCTTAGATCTTCCCCCACATAATGAGGTCAGAGGAGAAGGAAGGATCTGTGCTAACTCCAGCACTCCTCTCCAAAGAGTGAAGCCTTACCACTCTTCTAAAGCCACCAAATCCTTCTGAAACCTCCTGGAAAGGATCTCGTGACTAGAGAAACTCTGTGGTGCACAGTAGGATGCACACAGGGTTGTTAAAGCCACATCATCTTCCAAAAGAAACAGTAGCACCAGTGTTGAATTAATTAAGTCTGCTCAGAAGAATCAAAGTATCAAGAGACCAGACAGGTAAAAAACCCCAAACATGACAGAGGTAAATGACTTTAAAATTCATTCTACTTTTATCATGCTGACGGGTCTCAGCTATCCTGTGTCATCACAGGTACACCTGTTAATCACACACCAGATACAGAAGATCCCTCCCTGAATTGCATTCAAGCATCCAAAAACCTCTTAGGAATTAAAATTATAACATGAGGGGGAAAAAAAAACCCTACTGCAAAACACTGCCCTGCAGTCACAGCCAGACTTCTGGAATTGCAGGATGCACTGCTCCTAGGTAACAGGGCTTAAAGCCTAAATTCTGGGACAAATTCTCCTCAATTTTTAATCGACTGTATCTCGATTGGTTCCATTTTATCTAATATGAAGTCTCCAAATGTCTTTGGAAGTAACATATTTGACTTTGCTTTGTCCTAAGGATTTCATTAAAATTTGAACAGGTTTTCATTAAGTATATTGTTTCATTGTGGGAATTTTTGTTTTAAATAAAACGTGGAAAAGAGGCCTAAGAATTACTCTTTAAGTCACTCGACGGAAGCACATAATTCATTTTTGGTTTGGAAGATTTCCATTTAACAGCAGATTGAGGCACTTTTAGGGTTCCCTTTCCATAACCGTGACGATCTCACAGTTTCATTGAGAATTTGAGACCAGAAGGAGTAGATGCAATTTTTAAGAGCCTCCAATTTAAAACCAAACCCAGGTTTTCAAAATGGAACACTTTTTAGAATTTTGACTTTAAAAATAACAACAAAAAATTAACCCACTGGAATAAAAGCGTAGCAAGTTGCTTTTACTCTGCAATACTGAGAATTCCTTCGGCACTCAAGAAAATCAGGCTTTTTACATATATAGAAGAATCTATAAAACTGCAAAAAAAAGTGGGAAAGAAATTGCTAACAAGTTTGCTCATGTTCTCCCCTGAAACCACCTTTCCAGGCTCGATGCATAAAAGGATTTACTGCATCCACTAACTCAGAACTGGCTCCTGGCACATCAGTAACGACAACTGTGTCTCCATCAGCATAAGTTTTTCATAATTAAACAACCAACCCTGTGTTTCCTCTGAAAATATAAATAGCCATGAAGCGCAACACCTGATGCGCGGCATATCAGTCTGGAGCTGGCCAGGCACCCAAAAGGAATTCATCCCACACGACTATGACCAAATCTATTCATGCAGGACAACAGGTGAATTCCCAGGCAAGGAAAAGGTTCGGATTTTCAGGAAGCCTACATTCTCATTAGAAACAAGATCTCTGGTTTGATAACCAAAGGGTTCAAAGTTTTTTATCTTTGCCATCTCGCTGCGAGACCCCAACTTGCAGCTCCTGTTGATGTTCCCAAAAACTTATTATATTTAAATCAAAATTTCCCACTTTTCAGCCTGCAAGAGGTTTCACTTTGATCTCCATAAAACACATGCAAAGCAGGTTAGAAAATTAATTTTTTTTTGAGTAACGAAACATCTGGCTTAAAATTACTCAAATTAATCCAGGAAGAAGTCATGTTCAGGATTTATCTTTTGAGGGAGGAGGGAGAGGATTTTTTTTCCCCTAGCTGATCCTCAGAAACACAGAGCCTGGGACTCTCCTTTAGCTGCAGCATGACAGCTGCTAATACAAAGATCCTTTGGATGCTGAGCTCCCGGGGTTAGTTAGAGGATTCATTACAGAACGATTCTGGAGCAGATATCATGATTACAAAATCGAGTATTTTATCCTAACGAGTCTGCTTAATCTACGGCTCCGCAACAAACCGGGGCACGAGGAGAATTACAGCAGTCTTCCCAGGGAAGCCTGTTGCCTGCATTCCCACTGGAACCTATTTAACATGCACAGCAGAAATATTGGCACCTCGGCACCATAAACTTCAGAGCACCACGCGGCTCCTGACAGCCCCTCCCAAGGCTGACACATCCGGGCAGTGACGTAAAATCAACGCACCCACCTGGGAAGAGCTTCAGATTTGGGGCTTTTTGTCTTCCTGAAAGCACCAAGGAGTATCTCGGGCTCCCCCAGTGAATTCAGCTGTTAAAACAGCAACAACTGGATAGCTAATGCTTGCTGAGAAGGCCCAGGATATGCTTTATCCTGGACAACACCGAATCAATTAATTTAACTATAATGGCATTTTTGATGGAGATTATTCGAGGTGGGGGGGAAAAAAAGGGAAAAAGGAAGACAACAAAATCACCCTGTAGATGAGAAATTCCACATGGGACCACTGTCCAGACACAGCAGTCCAGTTTTGCCCAAAGTTTAGGGTGGATTAAAACACTAACAACCTATTTCAAAAGCCTGAGAAGACGTTCAGTCCCTTTTAACTTCTTCACCCCAGATGTTTTGAGAGTGAAGAACAAGGTCTCAAACACATCCTGGGCTGGCAAATGTGCCAGCACTAGCACAGAGCAAAGTGTTCAATTTGCCAACAAAGTGGGGCCCTACTTTCCTCAGTTACCTTACAAAATCCCTAAGTTCTTTGCAGGTCATCAAAAATGTACAGCAAAGTTCTAAAACCTCTCTTATCAATTAATTAGAGATCACAACCCCTCCTCTAAAGAGAAAATGCAAATGGGCCAAGGTTTTGAAAGGGTGGAGGAGAGGGAAGGAACGAAGAAGTGACCCAGCAAAGGAAAAAGGCATTTGGCACAGTGGGGATTTAAAAAGAAAGTGTGAATGATGAATTGTAAGGTGTGATTTCCTAAACAGAGCTCTTCGAATGCATCCTGGAAGATGGATGGCACAATGACTTGGAAAATTTCTAAACGCTAGGTAACTGCTCCATTCCTGTCCTGGTGAATGAGTCCACAAGAAAGCCGGTATGTCCTGCCAAGGCTCTGGCATATAGCTCCTATAACTGCGTTATAAAATGTTAATCATCCACTTAAGCCAGCCCTCGTGGACCAACATCCAGGAAGCTCACTGGGATGGAAACTGTGCAACAGGGCAGCTCTTGTAAAGACCCTGATCTCCAAATAAAGCTGATGCCAGATGACCTCCCACAACGCTGAAGATTAAAGCATGAATCTTTCACCAGCAGGATGGAGAAGGAAGACCTCTGGAGCAGAACACTACAGCCAGCAGACACTCACAGCTCCAAGAAGAAGTCCTTATGGACAGCCCAGAGTCTCAGATTAAAGCTCAAAAGCCCCACAACTCCCAGAACTGTCCCTTGTAGTTTATGAATGTCTCCAGGTTCATGAATTTCTCCTATTCAAAGCAAAGAGGAGATGTTTCAAAATCCTTTCTTGCCAAAAAAACCTGCATGTACCTGACTGTTTAGGAAGGGCACCCCATGGATTCCGACATGGGGCCAAAGGCTCTCCTTAAACACACATGGACAACTGCAGAGGGCCACAACTTCACTGCTGGGCTCTGGGCTGCTGTCACATGAAATCCAAAGAGAAAAAGAGGGAGAAAGAACCATTTCTGAGCAGCGAGTGTACTCTGAAAAAACACAGACACGTCCACATGCACGGAAGGGTTGAAGAGGAAGGAAGGGGAGGATAAAGTCCATGTATTTGCAGCCTACTGTGGGGCCAGCTGTGAAATACCTGGTGGGATAAATCACCTCAGGGCAAGCAGAGACACTGGCTTGGTGCTTCACTGGCAGCAGGGCAAATGTGCCTGGTGCAGGAAAGTGCCTCATCCCTGCTTAGGTGTGCCATGGAAAGGGACGTGGCCATCCAGGAGCGTGCGCCGCTGGTGCCACTCGCTGCTCCCAGACACTGGGGCTCTGGGTCTAAACCCCTGCCCAGCTCCAGCCTCAGGAGGATTGAGAGATGCTGCTTCTGCGTGAGGGTTCATTTCCTTGGACCAGAAAGGGACATTTAGAACCACTAAGATAAAAAAGAAAAATTATTTCATGTTGAAATGCGTGCCTCTGTCCCCTTCATTTGCTGAGGAAAGGACAAGAATTCACTTCATCCTCAGGAGGAAAACCTTGTATCTAAGGTTCTTTTACCCGGTACCACGAAATAAAGAGCCTATGCCCATTCCTCTGCTGTTTTCAAGGCAAACAAAGAAGGAACACACATGCAGCACACGCTGGATTCGAAAACCACCTTTATTTTTGATCCTCAGTTGATCCCAGCTTTCTGAAACCCACAAGCAGATGAGATTTGCTCCATGAGAGGCATCGCATTACTATGTTAATAAATCTTAGCTGCAAAACATTCGTGTACATCCAGAGGATGTAACCCCAGGCTAAGTAGTGGCATTTAAATCACATTATTTAAAACCAAAAATATCTTGACCACTGTAAGAGTTAACAAGCAAACGTTTCAACTGAAATATGCAATTCTGATCTCATTTTTCCAGTAGTAACTTCTTATCCTTCTAATGAAATTAAAATGAAATTCATTTTCCACTGCTAATCTGAAATATTCCCTAACCAGAAATGCTCTGCGCTTGCTAACATTTATTTTAGAAGTCACTAAATTTATTCAGAGTAAAAGCAATCTGGAATGGGAGATTTAAAATTTGGGGGGAAAAAACCCCCAGCATTTTTTATTTATTACCTGTCCACTCTCATTTCCGTACAGCACAAACTACTGATGGAAACAGAAATCTGATTTAAACAGCATAAAATCAGGATTTCTTCAAACTTCTGACAACAAATTTCAACCCAAAGATTAAAAACATTTTCTTTCAAAAAATGCTTAGTTAGTGCTTCACGGTGTTAAAACAAAGCACTCCATTTGTGTCTCAGGAAACTTCCACAAGAATCTGTCAGCCCAGGAATCCATCCTTAGGTGCACTACCAGCAGCTGGTGCCACAGACAATGTCCATGTTTTAAAGAGTACAAAATGAAAACGTCCTGGATGCTGCTCAGCTGGACTCATCCTTCCGTGCTGCAGCGTCTACCAGACACGAAGTCATTTTTCAAGTCACACTCACCATTCAAACCATCTCAAGGCACAGCCCTGTCCTTCCCTCCCCTTCCCTTTTCCCAGGGCTGAAAACTCATCTTGGCAGGAGCCAGCTGGCAGAAAGACGCCGGCGTGGATTTGCTCAACACCTCCCACACACCCTGACTTTCAGAGTGACATCACTGTGTCTCCTCATGGCCTACAGCTATGAAAAAATAATGTGTATCTTCCTCTCCCTAAGCAAAGGGAGCAGCTGTGCTGGTTGTGTGGATGTGAAAACTCCCTGACGGGAGAAGCCAGAGGGAGGAACACCAAGCGCCTCAGCACAGTTGGAAATCACACCCAGGGAGGTGCTTTCCCTCAGAGGAAAGCCACGAACACAAGCTGACCCTGGGTATACAAGGAGCTAAGTCAGTCAAGCAAAAGGCAGAACTTCTGCAGCGTTAACAATTCCAGCAACCCTGCAGTGCCTGCATCGCTGCACTTAAAGGTTTGATTTATGCACCAAGGGTTTTCCAAGTGACTTCAGGGATTTCTGCGGCAGACAGCGTTCCTATGATAACCCAGCAGCCGCTCACCCACAGCCATTTCCACGTGGAACCACAGAACGGCTTGGAAGGCACCTAAAGCTCATCCAGTGCCACCCCCTGCCTCGGGCAGGGACACCTCCGACTATCCCAGATTGCTCCAAGCCCCGTCCAGCCTGGCCTTGGACACTTCCAGGGATCCAGGGGCAGCCACAGCTTCTCTGGGCAGCCTGTGCCGGAGCCTCACCACCCTCACGGCCAAGAATTCCCTGCTAATATCCAACCTAAACCTACCCTCTGCTGGTTTGAATCCATCCCCCCTTGTCCTGTCACTCCAGGCCCTTTTAAAGGGTCTCTCTCCATCTTTCTTTTATGTTCCCTTCAGGTAAGGCCACAAGTAGGTCACCCCAAGGCTTCTCTTCTCCAGGCTGGATAATCCCAATTCTCTCAGCCTCTCCTCGTGGAAAAGGTGCTCCATCCCCATAAACATCTTGGCTCCCTCCTCACCAAACATACAGAAAAATCCTGACTCAGGGGAGACACTGAAAGGAAACAGTGTTTCCAACCATGCTTTCCAACAGAATAAAAAGTTGCTACAGGTTTCTTTTGGAGGCTGTCAAGAGCCTCCACAGTGCATCATTAAGAGGAGCAAACACATTCAGCCTGCCTCAACTCCCTCCCAAGCCACCCACCAACAACAGTCACCTCCAGCAATTTCCCTGCATGCTCTTCTTGGAGAAAAACTTCCCGGACCTTGAGTCCACCTCGGAAGGCCAAAGGAGCCACCTGCCACCAGCTGTTCCCAGAGCGGCCAGTGGCCGTGTGCCACTCGTGCAGAGCTCGCATCCAGTTCTGCTCCAGGAGAAACACAAGCCCCGACAGCTGCTGCCTCCCAGCCTTAGCTAACAAATCCCCGAGCCAGCCTGCTGTGGGACTGGAAGCAGGTCCAGAAGCAATCCAGAGACACAAAGGAGCTCAGCCATCTCCTTTTAGCTGACAATACCAGAGCAAGGCAGACAAGCGTTACCGAGAAAAACACTGTTCATGAATTCTTAAAAACTGTGATTCTTGTACCAAGTCACTCACGGATTACATTTCTAGAGACACTAGAAAAGAAAATGTGTTGGGTTTATAAAGAGGACTCAGGGCACACCAGACTCACCATGATCAGCTGAGGGGAAAAAGTGTTTAAGCTGTTGTCATTAATGCCTCATGAGTTCAGAGAAACAAACACAGAACATATCCTGGCACCGCACTGACGTTTTACAAAGCATCACCGCTACCCTGCCTGGGACTGCACATTCGTGGCTTCCAAGACCCTGGAAATCCCTCGCATCGTTTCACACACTAAAGCACCAGTTAGACTGGCTGGGTGCAAAGGCCCAAGGAGAATTCCTAACCTCTCCAAGGAGAGAAGCTGACAGACCTGTGACCAGCACCCCAGTCACAGGGGTGGCAAAAAGCAGGAACGGGAGTCAAGTTCAACAGCACCTTCTCAAACCCTTCCCCAGCATCACACGTTCAAGCTCACCTACCTCGAATAAGAAGCCATGGTAGACACAGGCACCTGAGGGACCAAAACAAAAATAAGCCAGGTTAGAAGGGAGTAACAGCAGCGGCACATCCTCCAGCGAACCTGCTCCGTCACAACACCAGCAGCACGGGGCAGCCACAAAAACATGCAGTTCTGGGGCAGCTGGGCAACCTCTGGGCAAGCAACAGGACCTCTGGCCTAGCTGGGCTCAAAAGAGGCACAAACAAGGCAGAGACAAAAGGGCAGACCTGCCAAAATAACAGTGAGAAGAGCCAGTGTGAATTCCCACTCCTAAATCACTCCTGCATGGACAGCAGGACAGCCTCACAGGGCTCCTCCCGCTTCAGCTTTCCTGGTCCTCACCACTGGCACTGCTGGCCGAGAGAAAGGTTCTCCACGCCAAGGACAGAGGCAGCTGCACATCCAAGCACACTTTACATGTTCTACCCCAACAATCAAATAAAAGGTTAGGAAATAAAACCAGGAATAAGCTGAATGACAGCTCTCGCATCAATTTTCTGGGAAACGGTCATTCTTGAGCAACTACATGTTATCTGTCTCCCGAAAGCGTGACAAGAATGTTCAATCAAAAAACAACCCAGGGAACTCCAAGATGAAAAGGAAAGAGACTGCGGGAAAGGCTGCCTCGAGGGACCACCCGGAAAAGTCAGAATTTCCTTGTCAAAGAGTGGAGTTTCCTGAGAAATGCAGATGAGACAAATCCATACAGAAAACCTGGGAGCTACACTGCTTGGAATCAAAAGCTCCTCCTTTGAGCTCGTCTTCAGCTCAGCTGCAAGAGGCTGTGGAGGCACCATCGGGAATTATTTTCCCTTGCCAAGAAGATGAGCCACAGGAGCCCAGTCACACTTCTCTCAAATTCAGCAAATAGCTGTTCTTTTGGCAAGACAACATAATTTCAAGGTTCATCGTCCAGCTGCACCTCAAAATTCAGTGCAAAACGCAAGGTCACACACTGTTGGAAGGCATGGGGGGGGAAAAACAAAACAAACAAAAACTTACTATCTGTTAGTTAAGACCAGCACAACCCATCTATTTTACCCTTCCAGGGCTGGCTGCCCTTTTTTTTTAGCTCGCTGACAGCTATGGTTCCTTAAAATACCAGTGGGCTCATCCCCTCTGGGGCCAGAGCAGGGAATAGGGACCATGTAGGACTAGAAAGCAAACTCACCAAGTCTGATCCTTCTTCCCCAAGGAGGGCAAAACCACATCTCCCTCCTTTACAAGTTACCAAGGGGGAGACTAAGATACAACACAACCTCGCAGGACTTGGAAAATCCTTAGCTACAAACACATTTTACTTTTATTGCCAATTATGAGGGAGGCAAAGACACTACACACACATTAATTAAGGTCGCTGTGCAATAACGCCCTGATTTTACAAGCAACTCCAAGTCCCAGGTGTGATCAACACCTGTTGCAAAGCACACCTGAAGCATTCTGCAAATTATGACTTGCACATACTGAAGCACCCAAAGAAGAAACCCCCAAACTTTTTGCCGTGGTATTTTCATGGGGGACATTTTGGATGCAGGTTGTTGGTAGTGTAGTTTTCTGGTTTGAGAGCTTTTATTTTTGGTAAAAGCGAAGTCTGTCAGAGTGCTACCCACCGAGTTAATATCCCAAATCCGTATCTAGCAGCTCCTCGGCTTGCACACACATCGCTGTTTTTAACTGCTGTTATTCACTAAGACATCCATGCCAAACGGGAATCACGGTGGGAGCAGGATTTGGAGAGAGTGCCACTTGGGAAAGCCAAAGGACAAGCCGGAAAACAACCTAAGACCACGAACGCAGCCAATCCGCACTCTCAAACTCCGAATATCAGCAGCGCGGCTGCCTGGCAGCATCGCACAACCTTGCGCTGGCCGCAAGTCTGTCGAGCACACCAAGACAAAATCCAGCGGCTGCTGTCTCCCCCAGCACTCTCACAGCGACATCCACACACGGCAAGTTGAACCCTTCTCCCAACACAAGGAGGGGACGATGGCTGCTGCCTGCCCCCGCAGCTTCCCTGACGCTTCCCAGGCACTGCCCAGCTCCCACCGCCGCATTCCCGAGCCCTCCCCACGGCCACGGCCACCCGCGGGGTGTGTGAGGGCTGCGGGCTGGCTCTGCCCGCCCGGCGCAGCCCCTCAGCCCGGTCACGGGCCGTTTGCCGAGGGGTCGCGCAACCCAGACCCCACACGCCGTTCTGGGGCAGCACCCCCGCACCTGGGCACGGCCAAGCGCCGGGCTGCCTTCCCGCCCAGCGTGAGGGGCAGCCCCGCGATGCCCGGAGCGGGACACGCGTTCCTCCACGCCCGGCACTCCGCGGCCGCTCCCGGGCAGCCAGCGGCGGGAAGAGCCGGGCACGGCTTCGCCCCGGTCCCGCTCACCTCGCCCGTAGAGAAGCCGCCAAAATGGCGGGGGGCGGAGGCGGACCCCCGCCCGGGCCGGGGAGGGCGAAACGGGAGCCAGGGGAGACAGCAGAGCTGTCCCGAACGCCGCGGCAAAGGAGGGCTCGGAGCTGGCTCTCTCCTCAGGGATTCCACCGTCCGCGGGACGGGGACGCGCCCGGCGCGGCGACTCACCTGACGCGGCATCGGCGGCGGCCAGCGCGGCGCTGAGCAGGAGCGGGAGCAGCAGCAGGGTGGCCCCGGCGGCACTCGGAGCGCCCATGGCCCCGAGCGGTGAGCGGTGAATGCCCGCCGGGCCCGCGGCAGGTGCCGGGGCAGCAGCTCGGCCCCCACCCCGCCGCCAAACTTTGCCCGCAGACAAAGGGGCAGCTCCGCGCCGCAGCCCGCCCGCCCCCCGCCCCGCCCCGGGCAGCGCTGCGCCCTCCTTCCTCCCGGCACCGGGAGCTTCTCCTCCTTCTCCTCCTCCTCCCCGCCCGGCACCTTGCGCCGGGGGGCCACGGGATCCTGGCTTCTCCTCCTCCTCCTTCTCCCCGCCCGCCACCTTGCGCCGGGGGGCCAGGGGATCCTGGTTTCTCCTCCTCCTTCTCCTCCCTGGGGATGGAGCAGCCCCCGGTAATCCCGCAGCCCGTCTCAGCCGCAGCAGTGCCGGGATTAGGCAAAGCAAACGTGGGGGTGTTAGATCTGACCCCACCGACTTCATCCATCCCGGTGGCTGAAGGGAGAGGTCACCCTCTCCCAGGGGTTGGAAGCTTCTAATTTGTTGTGGTTTGGGTGTCAGGCTGGGCTGTAGGGTTGCAAGGAGAACTATGAAAGAGGCAAGGTCTGTTTCCATTTCTTCCTACCATGGCTGCTGCTTTGGTCTTCCTTTCTAGAGCAAATCCAAGTAAGAGTTAAAGACTCAAACATTAGCAATCACAAATCAAGCACTCTAAAAAAAACCCAAAAAAAACCCCCAAAAAACCGAAGCCCAAGTTAAACTGTTCCCCTTTAAGTGCCTTCTTGCTTTAAGCACTTGCACACACACAGTACTACATCCACCCAAGGAAAGCTTCCCATCTCACCCCTCCAGCACTGCACACTCAACGGATCTCGGAGCCAACGTTTCCAAATGAAAATTTGGCTCCTACGAGTCACAGGATAAAGAAAAACAGCCCCAAGTTTGAAGTTACAGCCATTAAACTGCTATGAGCCAAAGCCTCAAATTAAAATGAACTAGGAAAGTGAGTTTATTTTTACTAGTCTATGAATGAAATGGGTTTTTTTCCCTGCTAATTTCAGCATTCCTGCTTCGTAGCAGTATCCCAGTTCCCTCGTAGCAGTTGGTTGCACAGAGCTGGGCTGCTGCTGCCTTCATCTCCAGCTTGCCTGATTAAATGCAACGATGGCAGCTCAATTTGATAATAATTCCTCGTGGTAATTCCATCTGCTCAGTTTTGATTCACTTCCTAATGAACGCCACCATCTTGAACTCCGAGCTGGAGGTCAGATTTTCTTTTTTTTTCCTCCCCAGGACTGTATGCCTTCAATCACTGCGCTGGAATTCCAGCAACAAACGTGAGAAGCGAAATGTACAGCGTGGCACCGCTCCAAGACCCAAACAGCGATCTGCACGGTGAGTTTCTCTGTGCTCTACCCAGTTAATACTCATTAGCTACTAGCAGAGAATCGTTTTTTATAAAAACAGGAGCAGGGAGACACAACAACTACCTCTGCACACACCAGCACTGAGCAAAGAAATAGTTCATGTCCCTTCCAAACACAGTAGAAAGGATATAAATAAGAAATATACAGAAGAAATATACAGCCCCCCAATTCCCTTCAAATTCCTCAGGTGAAACTCTAGACAACTTCACCAAACTCGAAGCACCAGCAAGGAAGAACAGGTGGGAATAATAAAAGCTAAGCCACAGAGGGTTCAGTAACTTAATATAAACATGTAATATCCATCTTTTAATCATTTGTGGTCATCTTCCTGCTCCTGTTCTTTAGGCTTTTACTGTTTGTTTCCCTTGTCCAGCTACAGCCTCCTCCTCCCTATTTCTCCTACCTTCCTTCCTGCTGTTCTGAGAACACTGCTCCAAAGACACTGACAAAAGTCAGAAGTCAAGATCCAGAATTTACATCATTTTGCAGATTTAGCCATGAAGGAAGAGCTTTTCCCTCTAAAACACACTCATTTCAAGCATTTCTCAAGTTCTGCACTTGGCGCAAAAGACTTTGAATTTTGAGAAACTCAAAGTTGGGTAAAGTTTTGTCCTTCACATCCTATTTAACACAAAAGCAGCATTTCTGTTTTGAGTCTATTTACAGGTTAGCAGCAAATAAAACTACAAAATAAGCTTCAGACTCTCTCTAGAGAAATGAGAGATCGTTCCAAGGCTGAAAGCTTGAAGGGTGCAACTTGCAAAGCAACGACCCAGCTGTCAGCTGCTGCCACGGATCTTAGAAATACCGGCACAAAAAGCCACTGGGGCTGAAGAAATAAACCATTTTTAGCCTCCCTTTGATCAAACCTCTAGGCAGAGGTCAGTTTTCTGCAAGCTGGTGCGAAGAATCCGTTTCTCTGCCTGGCAAACCCCTGGCTGAAGAGATTGGAGCCAGACATAGCTTGTGTTCCTGGAAAGCTGGGCATGTGCTGGCACAGACTTCCACAGAATAGCTGGAGAAACACGGTTCTGAGAAGGATCCATCCCTGGCCAGTGAACGAGTTTTTATGTTCATTACCCACTTCCACAATGCCTGACAGTCAAGTATTTCCCCAGGTTTTAAATGGTTTTTTTACCATTTTTTTTAATAAGCATTTTTAAAATCAATGGCATTAGTCCATGAAAACAATATGGCACTGCAGTGTCACCATGCCTGAACTTAACCCAGCATCTCCCAGTACCTGGCAATTTGGGAAGACTGGCATTTTCCTCTTGTTTTCCAAGTAGTTTTGGAGGTGACACACTGACAAGTCTCCCTTCATGTCCTGCTGGGACGAAGCCTCTAGTCACCTGCAAGCTGAGGTACTGACAGAAATAACTGCTTGGAAAAGAATTATGTTTATCCCTAACAGTGTTTTTAGTCAGCCTTAAGAGCTTTCTTCCCCCCTCTGTCCTATTTCAGTCAATCCAAGTTTTCCCACACGGAGAGATTTTTCGGCTACGGCATTAGCATCTCCCAGAGTTTGGAGGCTGCCAGGACCAATGGTACTGCAGAACGTGGATGCAATCATATTTAATCTTTCAGAACACCCATCTCAGCACTAAAAACCTGACACCCCTGGTGGCATTTGTAACATCGCTCCCCTGCTCCTCTAACCATGGCAGAACTCACAGCAAAAGCCCCGTGAACTCAGTTTGACCCACACGGATTCCAGGTTTTTTGGAGTGCCACGAATTCCCCTACAAGTCCAGGTTGAGGCTGAGTGTCAGCCTAAACCCTGCATTCCCCACAGCTGCACACAGGCTCCTAGGACAACTTCTTCCTTGTTTGGGCAAACGTTTCTGCGTGCCCTAACCGTGAATCCCGACTCTACTCCTTAGTTAAACTAACAGCACGTTCAGATAAAACAAGTCTAAAAGCCATCATACATCATCTGCATTGCTCAAGGTGCTGCAGCATTCCCTCTCTTCCTCAGTGATTTTCAGAAGGCAGCAATGCCATTTCAGTCATGCTCAGTGTGACAATTAGAGTGATTTCTAAGGCACACTGGCCCAAGAACCGCACGTACAAGTCCCACTCTGCACGTTTGGGGACTAAGCCTATTAAAGAGGAATAATCTCACCTTGCCTTCCTCCCTTTCATCTCCCCCACGTGCCAATCAAGCATTGCAGGATAAAAAGGAGTCACAATGCAGTCAACAGCTCGTACAACAGTTCTGGCATGGCACAGACCAGGGGCGTTACTCCTTTAGCAATCTGTAGCACAGTAATGTGACTTCAAAACTACACCCGAAAACTTGCTGAGCCCACGAGTTACTTCTCTTGCTCACCTGACCTCCAGAGGTCCAGATTTACTGTGTCCCCACAGTACTCAGATTTTTCCAAGTACAGATTCCAGCAGGAACGTTTCTTATTCTATGCTTCTATTCTCTGAGAGCGCACTCAGCAGTCTGAGAGCTTCTGATTTAAGCTCACCTGTACATTTATGCTTAAGCATCACTTTTTTTTAAATCCACCCATCAAAGAGGGCAGGCCTATCTTTTTCCAAAGTGGATAGCAAAGCCTTGGAAATAAGCCAAGAGAGCAGAGAAAAGGCAAAGAAACCTATGCAGATGACACCGCAGGCTTTGCTTTTCTACACCAACAGGTAACTTACCTTCGAGCTGCTCCTTTTGGGTCACAAATAGCACACGGCCATTGGAGTAAATCTTAATATTCCTTATATGTGTAAGGCCTTAGTAATAAAGATATTCAAGTGCACTCACATTGCTTTTCCCACTTACAACATGGAAAGGCTACTAAGTCAGTGTGAAACCTTCCTTCACACACCTAAAGAGAATTTTTTGATTGACCTCTGAGCAAAGCACCCCACGCAATCAAAAATAATCAGTGTGGCCTCACAGGAGTTGGTCTCCCTGACTGACAGCAGCCAAGTGCTTCAGAGGGGAGCTAAAAGAATCTCCATGCAGACAGATCCGAGTAACCTCTTGGAAAAATGAGGCCTACCTCCAATAATAATTCCAGTAACAGGAATTATTTAAAGCCATGAACCTTTCCAGATTTGGACCAGCTCATCCCTGCTGTAAATAGCCAGTCCTTTCTGGGACCACCTTACATTTCCGGGTGCAGTTTTATGAACACGTCTATAGCAACACAGCCCCAAAAAAAAAAACACCCAAGGAAAAATTCCTTTTTCCAACACCTATACAGGAGGGACGGGCAGGAGCGCCACCTCCTGGAAAGAAAGCTGAAAACACCGGGAAAGCGAGCCGGGTCTCCAGTTTAAATTCCAGGAAAGGTGAGGAAAAGTAAAGTCAGAGCAAAGTGCACGTTCACTCCCCGCACAAAACACAGGCAATTCGTCCTTAGAAAAAGCATTTGTTTCGTTCTGACAACAGGCTCCTGTTTGTGACAATGTGACACCGAATTTATACATGAAATCCACAAGTTCCATTTATTTTCTTTTCTCACAGAGCATGATTTGAATGACATCATTTGCTTCCCGAGCTCGACCGTCCGATCTACCAGGAAAAGACATCAGGTACTAACGGACTCTTGGACAGGTTTTTGTTGATCCTCATCAA
The DNA here is from genome assembly GCA_013398955.1 of Callaeas wilsoni. Lineage (NCBI taxonomy): Eukaryota > Metazoa > Chordata > Aves > Passeriformes > Callaeidae > Callaeas > Callaeas wilsoni. Next base: position 118,243 of record VWPU01004423.1, read on the forward strand.
CTGCATTTTTTTCTTCTTTTTCTTCTACTTTCTCCACCTGAGGTAGGATTCCGTCGAGGTTCAGCAGCAAACCCTCACTGGTGGAAGATCTGATAACCAACTTCTGCACAATGGGATCTAGGAAACAAAGGGCACGGCCAAACTGGTCACTCCACCCCTTGCCCTGTCTCCAGGCTCTCTGCAAATGCTTTTCATCCAGCCAGTAAAAGAACACCATGAGAATGGGGCTTGACACTCCAAATGAGTAGAAAAACTAATCCTTACTAAACTGGGCTGATGTAATTTGTATGTAAACTAATTTTAAAAAATACCACCCCTTTCTGCATCTACTTATTACATTTCAAGTCAAGCAACCCCTTTAGTTTTTATTTGGGCTTCTCAAGGCATGTCTGCCTGGCTTTTTGGGGTCTGGTCTCTGCAGCTACTACTAACAGCATCACTGGGACAGAGGCAAGATCATTCTTCTGGCAGACATTGAGCAAGTATTAACATTAAAAAATGGGGTTTTGGCTTACACAAAGCTCCTTCCGTAAAATTATTTCATGAATCACCACTTCCTCTCCAGCTAAGCAGATGCCCTTTGCTTAAAGCTGACTTCATCATTCCTTTGTAACTCCTTTTGCTAAGGAATTAATAAATAAATAAATGACTTTTCCCTTGGAGGAGCAGAAATTTTAGAGACACCTCGTGAACAAAAAGGTAATTTAATGACAACCCAGTGAAGAACATCCATTTTCCACTTTTGTTTGCTGTAACCTGAGCAACCACATTAGAAAAACAACTCCTTACCATAATTTGATGGCTTGAAGGTGCAGATATCGTGGATAACTGTTTTTAGATTGGCAATTATGTGCTCAGTAGGCATATCCAGCTGCAAAAGGATAATGACAAGTTAGTTATGGTGATGCTTGGAGCCCAGATTAATAAATCTGAAAGCACTGGTGTTTATATTTATTCTACATTTGGATAGATTTCCTTTGTCCTTGTTCCCTGTGAAGGAGTGACAAATCCCACTAACAGCCTGATCCAAATGACTCAGAGAAAAGAAGTATTTCAGGCACGGTGATATGCTCACTATTCTCCATATTTCTGCTCAGGACACGAAATTCCCAGGGCTCTGTAACAACGTGTAGCCTTAAAGGGGTGAAAAGTCTTTTAAAAATCAATATATACACAAGTGGTTTTGCAAAAACCTTATTAAAATGAACCACTTGGGAAAGAAGCTTCAAGAAGCAGCTGTCAAACAACTCGAAATGGATCAACCCCAAAAACATCAACATCTAAAACTGAAGGCATTAAGAGCTTGAACGGAATGAAACCAATCAAAAGAATCAACTCATCAGCTCCATAATGAAGACAGGTAATGCTCAGAGGGTTCCAAGCAGCTCAAAATAGTTCCCACACCCAAATGACTATCCCAGCTTTCCACAGTAAATCCTGGTGGATGCACACCTCTCTTGCTGTTTAAAGTTTTGAACACTTCTCTCCAGAGCAGCACAAGGTGCTGCAAAAAGGTTCAGGGAAGTTATTCTCTTTTTTAAAATTATTTTTTAAATCAAAGTTTGACTCCCTCAACATTAAGATCCAGAATTCCAACTACACACAAAAATACAGACAACGAAGCCCTTGGAATGCACAGGCACAGCTCAGAGAAGCTAATCAGAATTAACAAACTCATTTGTCTCCCACACTGCCAGGCAAAGCTTCAGGTATTTCCTATCCTTCCTGCCTGCGCCACCGTCAGTTAGAGGGAAATGAAACTTCAGGCAGGGTTACAAAGACACAAACCAGAAGGCAAACAAAAAAACCCCACAGTTTTGGGCAGAGAAAATAAATAAACAAGCCAAAACTAACGTTACATTTCAGGTGTAGCACCAACAGTTCTTCTTTCTGCTCCAGTCCAGAATAATAATTATCAAAATTAGAAGTCTTTAATTATTTGGTTAAAGCAAAGATTTTTTGGCCCTCCTGTGTGTATTGACCACAGATTTATCAACCCATAATTTATTTACTTTAAAAAAAAGGTTTAACTCTAGCTGAAAAGGCCACACAACAAAGAGTTCTATTCTCTTCACAGGTCAGTTAAAGAAAATGCTCAAAAATCCTAAGAAACAGATTGAAAACGTGTTTTTTCCCCTCTCTGAACACTAACTTCAGTTCTGCTCAGGTGAGAACATTTAAGAGCTCTCTACACAACTTACTCTGGCTATTCTTGTCTTGATTATACTCTCGTCCTCTACGGCGTACTCGTGACATTCTCTGAAGAACTGCAGCATTTTGGGAATGTCACTGCCCAGGGAATCTATTTTAAAAAAAAAAAAAAAAAAGGAAAAAAGTTGATTATTAGCACAGATAGGTGTGGCATCAGTAAAGAGATAATTCCATCTGTTAATTAAGGCAAGTGAACTCCACTCCAAAATGCAGTTTCACAGACAAGACAGTGGTGTCCTCTCTGGGATTATAAAAACAGTTTGCATGTTCCCTCCTCCCCCATTCATCAAGACTGATAAGCATAAGGGCAGCTAGCAGGCAAATTTATCTGGATTCTAATCCCAGATTTGTCTGTTGTAGGAAAACATGGATTCCTGAAGTTACCTTTACCTAAGACAAGTGGTGCAGTCACCTACAGCCTAATACTGAATGTAACTACACGTCCCAATCTAAAAAACATTTCAGTGGCACCCCAAGGGTTCCATCTCCTTCAGGAATTCTCAGCAGTTGTAACAAAGAATTGCTCTTACTTCTGCGGGTGCTGGGGTACTTGCGTTTCAGCTTGTTCCTCAGGGGTATTAACTTGGGTATTATGGCAGGCACAGCCACATAGAAATCAGCTTGGATTTCATCCTCCAAGATCTGCAACAAACACCATCCAATCGATTAGATTTATGCTCTAAGACCTTTAAAAGTGTCCAAGCATAGAAACCCATCTCTCACTCTTCATCTGGCTCTTGCTTCCCAGCTAGAGCTCACTGAATATCAGGCTTCTTCCCCTCCTCAGGCCCTCATCCTGCTTAAATCAGGATATTGATATAATTCTTTAAGAAAAATATATACCCATTTGACTAATTCAAGTCCTCCCACAATGGCAGCTCCGTGCTCTCGGGCTACTTCAGCTTCTTGCTCATTCTGTTGAGAAAAAAAAAGTAATTACAACCAGCTGTACTACCAATTAGGCTCTTGGTCTGCCGTGACTTGAGCTCAGGGAGAGAATTTGAAACAATTAAGTCCAAAGGGTAACCAAGGAAAGCCATGGCAGCTCTCCAGGAACATCTCACACAGATCAAATGATTAACTGGCAAAGGACAGCCACAAGATTTTGCTGGACACAAAAACCCCACAAAAGAGAAGGAATGCTGGCTCACTCACCTCTGTGAACACCAAAACCTTGTTCACTTCATCTGTAAAGCGATGGGGAAGAGTGACGCTGCTGGAAAAAGGATCCACTTTTTTCTGGAGAGTGAAGAGAAAAACACATTAAAATAAACAAGAAGAAATCGTGAGGGTAAATTACACAATCCCAGGGAGTTGGTTTCTAAAAAAAAATGCACACAAGGTGAGGGACTGCAGCCTCAATTCACAATTCACCCTGTGACAATCACCAAGCCTGGCAGAGCCCAAAGCCTTAAAAAGTGCCAGAATTCCCCCACCCCCTTCCAACCCACCTTCTTCTGCAGCGCCATATCCAGGAACACGTTGATGTACACAAACTGCTTGGGGTGGGTGAAGTCCAGCTCCTGGAATCTCTTCAGCATGCCCACGGCCTGCTCCAGCTCATAGGAGGGTCTCCTGTAGAGCCACGTCAGGTACACGTCGTCCACGGGCTGGGCCAGCAGTGGCTGCCTCTGGGGCGCGGGTTTGTCCTTGCCCTTCTCCTGCTTGGTCTTCTTGGCATCTTTCTTGGCACTTCTAAGACCAAAAAACCCCAAAAACACTGTGAGATCACCAGCTGAAGAGTTTGGCTTATCCTATTGTTGCAGGGGATCGCGGGCAGTCTTGTAAAAAAAGGTTTCTCTTCCCTTTCCTGTGGCATTTTGCACGCAGTTAAACACCCAGTCCTCATTCTCCTTCCTGTTTTCAGAGGGTCTCCAGCCGAGGAAAAGGATATTAAAGCAATAACTGGATACTCCATTCCTCTAAAAGCAAGGTAAAAGAGTCTGCAGCACTCAAGAACACTTCACTCTGTATACAGAGGCCGCTTTTGCTTCTCCCAGCCATGCTGTGTTCTTATAGAGAAGACAAATTAAACCATAAAAAGCCAACTGAAGGACAGGAAGGGTTTGAAACCGATTCCAGGAGCTCACCAGCTTTCATGCTGACACGTAACCCTGCTATACCCCGCAAAAGCCAGCCCAAACCCACCGAGTCAATCTTTCCCTGTGACGTTACCACAGAAAACACTGCCTGCGAGTCCAGGCCGTTCTCCGGGAGCAGTGGGATGCCCTCAGGGTCATCGGCTGTTAGACCAGCACTGCGGACACCAAACCCTCCACACACACCCCCCAACACCACCCCCACGGCCAAGGCAGCCTCCCGGGGTGCCGGACCCGCACTCACTTGGCTGCCGCCGCGTAGGGCCGGCCGGTGGCGGGGCTCACCACAGCGGGGACGGCGAGGCGCTGCTCCAGGCCCAGGAGGACCCGCCCGCACCGCGGGGCCAGTGCTGCGGGGGAAGAGCGAACATCGCCTCAGACAAGCGCCGCGGCCGCCCGCACCCCCGGCCCGCCGGGGCAGGCCCCCTTCGCGCCCCTCCCGGCCATCAGGGCCGCCTCAGAGCAGCGCGTGGAGGCGCAGAGGCGGCGGCGTGCGCGGTGCCCGTGGGTCCCTCAGCGCGGCCACCTCACCTCGCCACAGGCAGCGGGCGCTGGGCGCCGCCATCTTGCCGAGCCGCCCTGGTGCACCGTCGGAACCGTTCCCCGCGGAACTCGCTCCCCGCGGCCGAGGAGAAGCGTTCCGGCGGCCCGCGGGCCCGGGCGCTTCAGCGGTGTGCCCCCTACCGCCGTCCCGCCGCCCGCCGCGCCCGGGCCCGCCGTTCCGCGGGTGCGCGGGTCCCGGCGCCTGCTCGCTGCCCCGGGAGAGGTGCCCCATTGCCGGGGGCTGGTCAAAAGCCTCCAGCTCGCTTCTTCACCGGCCTGAGAAGAGCCTCAGGGCAAACCCGGGGCTGTCTCGTAGCGCTGCAGGTCAAAGTGGGCCCCCCTCCCCGACCCAACATGGCGGCGGCTCCTGAGGGCCGAGGGTAGCCAGAGCCGCGGCCCTCAGCCGTGGGGACGTTTACACCTGTTCAGCCACGTCCGTTTGGGAGAACATTGCCCGTTTATTGTTTAATATTGTCTGCTGCCAGCCACGTGTAATTCCAAAAACAGATTTTCTGGCTGCCATCTCACCCCTATTCCCTTGCAAATGGGTTGGTCAAAGAGCTGCCTAATTCACTCTCCTGGAGCAGCATCCACTTACAAAGACTGTTTAACCATCCCCTGAGCTGTTCAAATTCGCACCGCAAATGCTAATGGTTAAAGGGGGCTTTTATTCTGCACTGATACGCTTTTGACTAAAAACATTACAATGCCGCAGTCTTCCCCAATCAGTGCGCGTCCAAGAATTTTTTAATTAGGGATATGTGGCTATGTAAACTTCCACAATCAAATCATGTCCAAGAGTTAAAACCAGGCATACGTGGCTACGTAAAATTCCCCACTGTATCTGGGTCCAAGAATTTTTAAGTCAGACATGGGTGTAAAACTGTGTAAAACAAGTTGTAACAAAAGTGTGTTCATCCAATCCAACTCTTGGCTCAGTGTCCTGGGAAAGGATGGAGATGGCGAGGTGCGAGGGCGATAGGAGGAAAAGGAACCCTCCTTGCTTAAAAAGCCTCAGCTGAGGAGTGACAAACCTGTGTTTAAAACTCAAGGAGGGGAAACGAAATTATTTAGGACGGGCGCTCGGCAGGTGTGACTGCTGTAGGGGTGGTGGGTGTGACAGGAGACCGTTCAGTGCGCACCTGTGGCCAGGTGACCCGTGTCCTTCACCATCCTCCCGCAGCCCCCTGTGAGCCTCTGGCTTTTTGCACATCAGGTCTCTGCTGTGGACCAGGGATTTTGAGAGAAACGCGGGCTCGCAGGTAATGCACGCCCGTTCCCAATACCTCACCCGTTCCGAAGCCTGTTTCCTCTCAACAGCCCTTGCTCCATGGCTGAGGCACTTCCCGCTCTCCGGCCATCGATGACCTTTTGGGTCTAGCACGAGCTCAGGCAGCTGCAGCAGAAAGCAAATTCCAACTAAAAGCCCCAGAGCCCGATGTCTTGTCCCTTCTCGTGCCCTCCCCACCGGGCACCTGTTGCTTCCTCAGACACTCCCTACATCTCCCTGGTGCTTTTCATTTTTTTCCAGCACCGTTTTCCCACTTGGGCACGCACAGACACTCCCCGCGCCTGGCTGCTGCTCGTATTTTATCTTTCGATCCACCCTTCCCCCACGTTCGTGGGGAACCAAAGTGAGCCACCAAAGGATGCCGGTGTGTCTGGGAGGCGATGGGCTTTAGCACCAGAGCCACACTGACCTGCGCTTCCCAGCTCCAGCTGCCCACAAGGATCCGTGCCACCGACGCTCGGGCGCCGAAAAAAACCCCAGCACCTAGAGGAGGAGAAACAGAGGTGTCTGACACCGACGAGATGCCCGCACGCTCAAATCCCCGCTGAACGCGGGTCACCCTGGATTCCCGGGTGGACTCTTCCTTCTCCCACCGCAGCGCGATGACAGCCGCGTCCCCGGCTGGAAAACCGGGGGGTTAAACCGAGGGGGGAAAAAGGAAGGGGAAAACCGCGGGGGTAAAACCGGGCCGTTCCTTCGGGCCCCTGCCGGCGCCCGTCCGTGAGCGCTGACACGGCTCGGCGAGTGCCCGCGCTCCCCCCGTCGCGGCCCCGGCACCGCCCGCCGCCGCCTCCCCGCGCCCGCCC
>VWPU01004424.1:0-12821 GCA_013398955.1 Callaeas wilsoni
GGAATACAGAATGGTCATAGAATTATCCTAAGACACAGTCTCAGCATCACTTAAAATACCTGGCAGGGGCTAGCTTAAAACACAGCTCAGAACAGAGACCCCGCAGCCAAAGGCCCTGAGGGAAGTGGCTCCCAGAACACCTGTGCCAGTGTGGTTCCTGCGCTGATTTTCCGGCCGTTCCCGGCGGGCACGCTCTGATCTCTGTGCTTTGCAGTCTCTCCAGCACGAGTCTCTCTGTGCCATAAAACCTCTCTTTTTCTAGATGTGCACACTGGCCAAATAATCTCGTGTCTTGGGCGACTGCTGATTGAGGCCGTTCCCAGATCTAGGCAGACAGCATGGGCTTCTCTTAGCATGGATCCGTGGCATGCCGTGCCCTCCTCCTCTCCCACATGTTTTGCAGTGCTTGCTATGGCTTTTCCCTGTCCCCTCCCACCTCTGCTGCTGGACAATCATTCCCTGTGTCATAGATGGTCTGACCTGGTGCTGTCCCTGCCTGCCTTCCCCTCCCACAGTCTGTATGCTCTTCAAGTGAATGTGTTTTATTTTTGTTTTTTTTTTTCAGTAGGGAAAAGGACTTCCTTCTGCTGAAGGAATTATATTTGCACATGGCTCAGGGAGGTTCCTCCTCTGGCCGTTTCTGTTACCTCACTCATTTAGGCCAATTCCATTGCTAACGTTAAAGGCCACCTTCCCCGACCCGAACCCCGAGAGTAGGTAGGGAATAAACCCCGATGTGCAGCTCAGGCTCTGGAGCCGCGTGGTCGCGTCCCTGCTCCGGCCCCGGCGGAATTAGGATTTGGGAGAGAGCTGTTACAGCTCCATCCAGCAGAGAGGCGGAGCCTGTGCCATGCACGTCACCCCCATCTCCACAATCCCCCCTCCCGGGAAATGGCACTTGGAGAGCAGGGATGGAAGCACTGACCTGGCTCTGGGCTGGACGTGGAGGGAGGGAGGAGCAGCAGAGCACTGGCAGCGTTACAGCCTCCCACGAGTGGCCTGGCGTGGCCGTGGCACCTCTGGGACATCACCATTCCCGTGGGATTTCATCTCCCACCACGTGCTCCAGGGCTGGATAAAGCTGCTAAAACCCTGGGCCGTGTTCTCCCCACCTGGATCCTGCAATTCCTGTGCACGACTGCCGATGAACGAGGGTCTCCTCTCCTCAGCAGGGCACGGGAGCGGGTCCTACAACCACAGCAGGCACGTGCTTCCCTCCTGGAATCCCCTCCAGAGCCCGGGAAGCGGGGGGCTGATGGCTGAGGTGACTCTGGGGTGGGTGGGGGAAGGATTGTGGGTTTGTTTTAGGAGTTGTCCCGACTGTCAGAAACTTTGCGCTGTGCGCAAAAAAAAAAACAAACAAAAAAACAAAACCAACCCGCGGTTAAAAAACGATACTGGAACGTAGGAATTGTACAGGCTCTGCAGCCAAACTCCGTGTAAGTAGTTAGTACCATGGAAGTACGGTATCAATTAAAAAATCTATCCAACAACCAGCACGGCTCTTCGTTCTTTTTATTATCCTGCCCGTTCCGGAGTCTCCTCTCTCATTCCAAACACACGCACACAGAGTCTTTGCCAGGACCATCTCTTCCAGGTGTTGAAGAATCATAGATTTTTAAATTATTCTTTTTTACCTGCGAGATTCTTGAGCAAAACTTTGCACCCCTCTTCCTCCTGCTTGGAACACCACGTGGCAATGGTCACCTCTGTCTGCAGGAACTGGAAAAGTGAGAGATTTGTCCAAAAAAAGAGCATCTGCAGAAGATGCCTGTAGGATACGGGGAGGTGCAGGACAAGGAGATGGCCCTTCTTTACCACCTGAGGTAGCTCTCAAGAAGTTCTTGGGTTCACTCCTTGTTTGATTTAACAGTATGACACCAGAGGGTTATCCGTGGTTCACAGGGACTGAGCAGCAGAGCTGAACTGGGAGAGAGGTGACCTAAAAATCACCGTGGGCAGTGCTGGAAACTCCAGTTACAACCCAGTCCCTCCTCTACTGAGTTTAGGATTCTGCCAGGCAAACTGGGATAGAGGAAAAGATGACATCCCACTGAATTCAAAGAGGAGCTGCTTGGATATTCTTTTGGATATCCCTTTTGGATATTAGGGTTTTGGGAACTGGTGCCCAGACTACGAGTGTGCTTCATCTGGAAAATGTGCTCCCCTTGCCAGGCTTGGCTCTGGATTTGGGAGCAGTCCTACTACCAAGACTGCACTGGAGTAGTTTACTAAAGTTGACACCCACTCTAAAAAAAGGATTTTGAACAAGTGCCAGTTGGAAATCTGGCCTGGGCCTGACTTACAAATGGGGTAATTTGCGTGATTTTAGCAAACACATAAAAAGCAGCAGAACAAAGCAGAGGGGATTCCGTAGGTAGGGAGCATGCCTGGAGTCACGAGCACTTCGGAACTACTTACAAAGCGGTCAGTGGAGCAAAATTGGTCAACTCTGGCAAAGCAGCACAGGCTCCATTGCAGCAGGGATGTCACAACCTCTGCCATACAACAAACCCCAACCTTCCCCGCTTATTTTATGGCACAGTTCCACCCTGGCCAGCGTTTCTGCCTTTTCCCTCCTTCCAATCCCAGCTGTTGAGCTCAACTGATCTGCACTGAAGGACAGAAAACAATTTTTACTCTGCTTAACCCTCAGAAAAATTTGCATAGGAAAGGTGGAGTTTCCAGGGTGATTCCTGGGCAGCACAGGGATCATTTAGGATGAATCCAGACTATCTGTTCTGGTGATTAATTACTACAAGAGAGAATTAGGCTTAACTGGGAGAAGTGGGTGTTTTCTGCCTGTCCCTCTAGATGGTGCTGCTAGAGCACCAGAGAACCGTCACACTTACAAAACCTACAACCATTTCACCAAGCTGCCATCCTGTGAGGGCTTTGAATCCTATTCATTTCTCCTGCCTGCCAGCATGAGGCTGCCTTCCTTTCCGGGGTTTCCCAGGAAAAGGTGGATCCCGTACTCGTCCCGCTGCCTTGCCAGCTGTTGCAGGATGTGGCTCTGCAGGTTCCTCCTCCCACTGTGTACTCCAGGAGCAAACCCGCTGTGCCAGGCAGGTGGAAGGAGCTGAGGGTTTTCACACTTGATAAATGAGGGGGATTCTGATACTTACATCATCCTGCTTCCCAAAGCAGGAATACTTCAGGATCTGTATTCTCAATTCCCTCCAGAAGAAAGTGTGAACATGGCACAGAGGCCCATCCTTCCTACCACACGTTTTCCAATTCCAGTGCATTACAGTCCTCACCCTACTCTGCCTGTGCATGGACAGCCCAAAATCCAGAGTGACTTCATTAATTAATTAAATTCTTCCTGCTTTAACACCAATAAAACTGCTTGGGCAACAGTACGTGGTGGAGTAACCCCCTAAGGGAACCTCATTCGCAGTCCTGCAGCTCAGAGCAACGTGCCATACATACCCTTAACCTCTGCAATGGAGAAGTAGCATATTTAGCAAATAAAGGTGGTGGTGAGTGCAGCTAAGAAGTGACAGGTAACATTACAAAGCCATTAAGGTGATGATGGAACTGAAACTCGGGAAGGCGCCGTGCTGCCCACACCCCTGTGCTGTTTGCTCATCAGCATGCTTCCAGAGAGGAGTCCTTCAGCACCAGGGCTGGCAGCTCGGGACGGGGGCAGGGGGCCAAAGTCAAGGCTGTACAGAGTCCAAGGCAAATGGAAGAGAATTTACGCTTCCCCGTGTTCCTCCCGACGGCGCAGAGCTCCCCCTCAATCCTGGCTGGCATGGCATGGTCCTTCTGCCTTCAGAGCCCCTGCAAGGGAGACAACTCCTCTTGGACCTCACGGGAGTGAGGATCACAACAGAGTTAGCACAGGAACTGACGGGAGGTGAACGAGAGAGTAAAAGATCCAGATTTTAATCTTTTGCCCACAAAGTCCTTCCTAGAAGATGTTTCCTTTGGAGCTAGAGAGAGTAAAAGATCCAGATTTTAATCTTTTGCCCACAAAGTCCTTCCTAGAAGATGTTTCCTTTGGAGCTAGAGAGAGTAAAAGATCCAGATTTTAATATTTAGCCCACAAACTCCTTCCTAGAAGATGTTTCCTTTGGAGCGAGAGCCCTTACAGTCCTCATGGGCACAGCTGCTTTTGCGCAGGGGAAAACGAAGATTCCCAACTCCACAGCAATAGGCAAAGGAGGCATAAAACGTCATGGCCTGTGCTGCTCTGGGGGTTCAGACAATACAAGCACAGCCCCCAGCTAAAGACACCTGTATTGCTTCAAAGGTGGCTGGGGAAGCTCCAGAGGAGCACAGCCATGCTCCAGGAGTCTCCAGCCCCACCACAGCGAGGCTGAGGGCTGGACACACACAAGCAGTGACCATTTCCTCATCACCCACCTTGGTGCCGTTCGCTCCGCCGACTCCTCTCCGCTACTCCTCCACAGGCACAGCACAGTTTTCCTTGTTTTCTGATGGAATCGCAAGATAGTCTGTCCTGTAGTTGGAGGGAAGGAGGAAAGCACACAGTGTAAATCCCAGTTTGGGTAAACCCACCTTTGCTGAATGCCTGGAAGCATCTCTGAGGTAGCAAATGTCACCTGTAGAAGATGCTCACGGTAGGAAACTCCCTGGCATAGGCAGGAGCAAACACCGAGTCTTCCCTGCTCTAAAACCCTACACATCCAGCCTTTCTATGGACAAAGAGTGCTCTAATCCAAGCCAAGCATGTGGAAAGATGGGAACGGGCCAGGATGAAACCAGACCTTCCAGGAGAGCATCTCCACACGGTCCAAACCAGGCCAGCCTGGAATACGGTTCACTCCCTGCCTGGTGTGTGGCCAAGGGGGCACAGTCTTGGTGTTCCTAAACACCGCAAGGACTTTGGACTGGGCAAACACCAACCAGACCATGCCATAGCACAGTTCAGTCTTCTTGCAGTGTGCTCTGGGACACGGGAAGAGCTCTTGCAGAGCAGATCTCATCTCCAGGGGTTCCACACTTACGCGTTTTCCTGGGCAGCCTCCTCTGCCTTGGAGACCTTCCTGTAGCAATAGACCATTTCAATCAGCAGCCACAGCGTGAGGAAGACCAGCAGAATATACATCATGATTTCTGAGATGACAGAGGTGAAGTCTTCTCCAGCTGTTGGTAAAGTGAAATAACCTCTGATCACTTCTGTGCAGCTCCACGGACACTTCCCACCCTTGTGTCATCCTTCCTAACCCACCTTGCCAGAATCTCCAGGTGCTTTTAGGCTGGGGGGGGCAAAAGGGAGGGGCCTGCAACAGGCAGGGATCGTGTCTCCAGCGGGATCCAACACGCACGGCGCTGTCTGTGCCTCGCCTCCTGTGCCACCCCCGCATCCTCACGGATTGCTCACCTATCTCATCGTCACGCCCCGTTTCCTCCCCGTGTCCTACTCGCTGGTGTTACTCGGCTCTGTCGTGCCGCCAGTGATTTGGAAGGGATCAAAACAGGAGGTGCTTGTGGGGGAGAGGGAGGGGAACAGGGCAGACAAAGGGGCTGAGAGCTCCCGCCCCTCTCTGAAGAGAGCAGGATCCCCCTGGTCCGTAACACGCCAGGATTTCAGCTCTGAACAAGCAACACCAAGAGGAACAGAAAGACTCAGGAGCGCTACAAAGGGAAGGAGGAGAAGCAGGAGACTGGTATCAAAATGGAGCACGAGTCGTTGTTCCAGGAGGGAGGGGGCGGCAGCAGGGAAACGCTGCGGCTCCCTGGGAAAGGCGTTGCTGTAACATCCCGGAGCCACCGCGGGAGGAGCTGGAAACCTCTGCTCGAGCCTGCCCAGCTGTGCCCAGCTGTGCCCAGCTCATTGTGCATTCACACACAACCAGCCTGTGCCTGCGAAGATCCTCCAGCCATCAAACAAGGGACAGGTTTTTCCTCTTGAGCCGTGTTTGTCACGGACAAACTCAGAGCCCTCTCCTGCAGCGCGGTGACAAACTCTATCCCCGGGTGACAACACCCACGGCCAGTGACAGCACAAAACACTTTCTGGCAGCCCTTCCTACCCTCCTCCACCACGGTGAGGTGGATCAGCCTGGAGCTCTGGAAGAGGGGCCGGTGGATCTCGAACTCGAACTCGCGGGTGATGTTGCAGGTGTAGATGCCCGAGTCGTTCAGGGTCACGTTTAGCACAGTGATGGACACGTCCTGCATGTCTTTGCTCCCGTTCCACTGTATCCGCCCGCTGAAGCGGCTTGGAAATTCGTGGTTTGTCTTCCTGTACTCGTAGATCTGTGAGGAAATGGGAAAGGGTGTTGTGGTTAATCACTGCCTCGGACAACACCGCGGCACGAGCCAGGGACAGCATCCCCCTCCAGCTACGCTCAGGGATGTTCTGAGCTCCCTTGGTAACAGCAACTATTCATATTCCATCATCCTTTGCCTCAAAATATCAGGTGACTTTACAAAAGACAGGAAAATGAGTGATCAGGAATCCAATATCTCCATCGGAGAGGGAGAAAAACTAAGGCACAGCAAAACACAGGCGCATGTGGACACAAAAAATCAGCAATGGAAGGAAAAACTGGGATTCTTCATGCCTAGCAATGTGCCTGTCAGTCAGGGCATGTAGGATCAGCTGAGGAAGAATCACAGAATATACACAGCGAAGACAAACAGCCCTTTTTGAGAAGCCCTGGGATATTCAGCTGAGATGGAAGTGCTGCAGGACAAATGTGACAGTGTGACATTCTGGCTGACCACAGTCCCCATCACGGCCCTGCCCGCCCCAGCTCACTTTGGCTGGTTTTCTTTGGGTTGCCAATGGCAAATGGATCCCCCAGGGCACTGGAAGTGAATTCCCATCTCGTTCCTTAGCCTGGTCTCTTTAGTGCTCAGACAGAAGGAGAATATTTGTAATCCTGCCTGGCCCTGCTCAATCGCAGCCACTGATTTAATGCTTCAGACTCAGATAAAATAGCTAGAAAGAAATGTGCACTCAGCCTTTATCTTGTTCTCCATTTCACCATTCTCTCTTGAATTCCAGCTGCCCCTCATCTGTCCAATTTCCATTTTGATTCACTCCGAAAATCAATTTTACCTTTTCCTGACAGGGATCCAAAGCAGCTCGCAGAGATCCTCCCACAGTTGGGATAACACTGCTTTCTCTGAGGCAAAAAGAAGTAAATCCTGTCCTGCAGATTTATTGGAGGCCAATTTCACCTCCAAAAGAACAGCTTTGGGATTCAGAACTGATTCAGACAAGGGTACCAAGTGTCAGTCATATTTGACATCCTAAGATACTGGGATTGAGGTATTGAAGAAATGGGACTGGAAATTTGCCTTGATGGATCTACAACCCAAATGTTTGAACTCAAGAACCGATCCCAGCTTTTCCTGCCAGGAGTTTGTGCTGCGCCCAGGTGTGGAAACGGGATAAGCAAGGAAAGAAATGGAAAGGGCTCAGTTGCCAGACATACATACAGGCTCATCCTTTCCCCCCTCGGGCCTGTAGAACCATTCCACCACCGTGCTGGCCGTCACCTCTTCCCTCTTCATGCAGGAGATGCAGAGCAGCTTCATGTCGGTCCCTTGGACGGCCTCTGTCTCAGATGGGACTTCCACACACACTGAGGAACAAAATCCAGCTGGGGGAGAGGAGCAGCAGAGAAAGAAGCGTTAAGACAGAATTAGAGAAACATCAATTATTCACACCTTGGCATTAATGTCCCTGATGGAAAACGGTTTGATTTATTACCAGAGCTGTTTGATAACAAGTAAGTCTCAAATGTTACCAAGCTTCCTTCTCTGAGATATTAGTAATTCGTATTAATTAACAGAGGGTGATTGCTTCACACAGATTCATCTCTCCAGCATCTGCTTTGCCACAACTTTCATCTTTCCCTGATAATTAACGCCGCTTTAAAGGCATTGTTCATTCCCTCCCATGCGTGCTGGGCATGCTCCTGTTAGAGCAGCAATTACAGTCTGGGATGAGGGGAAGCCCAGAATTCCAGAGTGGAGGAACAGCTCGTTCTTTGTGCTAAGTTGGAAGGTCTGGATGCTTCAATTCAGCAAAAGCTGGGAGGGTCCAACACCCTTCCTGTCCCTGTGCTCTGT
This sequence comes from Callaeas wilsoni, assembly GCA_013398955.1. NCBI lineage: Eukaryota > Metazoa > Chordata > Aves > Passeriformes > Callaeidae > Callaeas > Callaeas wilsoni. The sequence continues at coordinate 8,062 of VWPU01004424.1, forward strand.
GGGCACTACTGGGAGCCAAGGGGCTTGGATGGGAGTGAATTTGGCAGCAGGAGGAGTTATTGATTTCCCAGGCATTCCTGCTCAAAACGCTTCCAATCAGAGCTGTGCTAACGCTGGCAACTCTCAAATACTGCTCTTGCAGAGAGGACAGAAATCGTTGCATGTGAAGCCATGCACTCGAGCAGAAAGGGATCGCTTCAGCACGACATCTCCGACCGAATCCCTGCTGACATTTGTCCCCTGGGCTAAACAATCCCGGGCTCTGTCTGTCCAAGGCTGTCTCCAGAGCCCAGACGCTGACTTTGCTGGCTGCTCCCTCCTCCCCAGCCTCTGAGGCACCATTAACCCACTCTCTCAAGCAATATATTATCCCGGGACTATTCCTGGAAGCAGCCTGGTTCCAATTCTCCAGTACTACCAGATTCGCGGACAGCAGCAGCTTTCAGGGAGAAATAAGGAAATGCTCCTGGATCCTGCTTCCCTCTGAGATATGAGATCTGTACACACGGACAGGCATCCACACACAGGGCTGAAGGCACACGCACATCAAATGTGGCAAAACCACCCAACCTTTTCTCCTGGCAGGAATCAAACTGCAGTTGCAATCGATTGATTAACTCCAGTTTACACAGACGGCACGGAAAACCGGCACTAAAACACCGCTTAATGGGCTGCACGCCCTCCCCGAGGCAACTCGATGTTAAATTACACTGCAAACCCCAGACCAGCAGCAAACAGTGAGGGACAAGCACATGCTTGGTGCCGTGAGCCCGCTCGGCACTGAGGTGTTTTTTCCGCTCGCATTCACTCCCTCACACTCACCCTAACTCTGCACGAGCGTAATTCCCTTCTCCCGGCAACAAAAAGCCCACTTGGAGGGCAGGCGTGAAGGGAGCCTTCTCCCTTCTTTGCAGCAGCATCCTGCGAGCGGCAAGCGCCAGAGGTGCTGGGGTGGGGGCGAGAGGGAACGGCAGCACCTACCCCAGAGCAGCAGGGCGAGCGCGGCCGCGCAGAGCAGCCGCGGCAGCGCAGCCATTGTTCCGAGCCGGGCCGACGCTCAGGCTCCTCGGCAGGATGCTCTTCCCCCGCTCGCCGCGCTCCCGGCGCAACAGGATGCCGGGCGAGGAGCAGCCGGGGCGGGCGCGGTCCGGGGGCTGCGCTCGGCCGCGGGGGCGGCAGCACCACGGACAGAGCCCGAGCCCGGACAGCTCCGCTGCCTCCGCCGGCTCCGGGGCTCCGCGGGCGCGGCCGGCGCTGCGCAGGGCGCGGGCGGAGCGGAGCCGCGGATGGGGAGCAGCAGCAGCAGCAGCAGCAGCGGCGGATCAGGAGCAGCAGCAGCGGCAGCAGCAGCAGCAGGTGCCCCGCGCCGGGAGCGGCTCCGCGGGGCGCGGCCGCGGCGCTTTTGTTGCGCGGGCTGCGGGGCGCAGCGCCCGGCGGGGAGGATGCCGAGGAGGATGCCGAGGATGCTGGAGGAGCCCGGGCGGGGGGCACGGCCGGCACATGCGCGGCCGCCTCCCCCGGCCCCGGGCGCGCCGGGCTCCTCCCGGCTCAGCGCAAGCAGCCTGGGGCTCCGGTGGTCCCGCAGGCAGCGCCCAGCTCGGCTAGAGACACATCGCATAGAGGATATCGCACAATCACGGGGTGTTAAGGCGTTGGAATGGACCTTAAAGCCCAGCCAGTCCCACCCCCTGCCATGTGCGGGGACAACTCCCAGCAAGCCACATCCAACCTTCAAATACGTCCAGGGATGGGGCAGCCACAACCTCACTGTCCAGTGACCTGGACATCCGGTCACTACCCTCTCAGCAAAGCATTTCTTCCCAAAATCTGAATTTTCCCTCTTTCCATTTGTACCCCTCGCTCCTTGTCCTGTCTCTACAGATCAACACCACAGATCAGCATCACTGTCCTGCCTCCAAAAAAAGCCAAGGGGGGGGGGAGGGGGATGGGGGGAGTTATCCCTGCAGGGTCACAGAAAGGCCTCTGCTGCTAATAAGTTTAATACTAACATTTGCACGGCTCTGAAGGTCACAGTTGGAAATACTGGGAAATCCTCTCGCCTCATGTTCCTGTCTGATTCCAGGGAATTTAATGCCAGCAGCAGGCTGGGCTTTCTCTCCTTGGACAGGGGCCACCATGCCCTAGAGAGCTTCTCCAGCTTTGAAGGTCACAGTGGGCGGAGAGGGGGAAATGAAGCATGTGTTAAATGTGCTCCCTCTAAAGCACCTGCAGCTCGATACACAGCACATTCTAATGAGTTAAACCTGACCAGCCCCCCCAGAGAGCGACTGGCACTGCCAAAACTCAGCGTGCAGGTGGCCAGACCCACCCACACATGTTTGTAGCCAGCAGAAAAATCAGCTTCAGCTGTACCCGGGCTCTCAGCTGGGCACTCTGCTGGTGGTGGCCACTGCCACAGCTCTGTGGCTTCCCAGGGGTGGACACGGGTTTGGTGCTGAAGGAACACATGGAAGATCAGGTCCCTGCACTGCTGGAGCGAAGCAGGCACAGAACAAAGCCAACGCTTTTCCTAGACATCACCTAATTGTGTTTGGGTCAGCAGGCTGCATTCATCATCCGCCAATGGCCACACGCAGCAGCTGCCCGCACGTCACCCTTCCCAGGCTCTGCCGACTGCTCCAAGTAATTCCCAGCTAAGGACACCCTCCTGATGCCTCGTTGTGCTGCACAGGTTGCTCTGCCCTGCTCCAGCCCATGGCTGACTGGGATTCCTGAAAGCTTTGCAGCCTGAAGTATTCCAGCAGGGACTGAGCAAAGCCACACGCTGGCTGTCAGGTTGTCCTTGCTGTCCCCTCTGCTCCCAGGGTTTTTTGGGTTCCTGTGCACTCTTCCAGCAACCCATCAAAAGAAAAAAATAAACCTATTGAATGTACCTGCAGGAGCCAGGTGTGACCAGGGAGACCAACAGCTTGCAAGCTGCTGATGCCAGCACCACAATTCAAAATCACCCACCATGGCTATAGAAATCTTAAAATCTGATTTTCTTCCTGGGAAGACAGAACAGCAAAGGAGATACCCAGAGCTGCATGAAGGACGTGGAGCCATTTCTTTTGTCCCATTGCCCCTTGTTATCATCACAACACCACAAAGGGAAGGGCGGGTTAAGCCACAAGGATTTGCTCCTAACCCTTCTGGAACAATCCATCCCAAGCCCAGCAGATGAGAGCTGGGGGTGGGTTTTTTATAGCCACAGGAGCTGCTGGACAATGTCCCTGGCTCTCTCACTTGACAACCACCTGTTCCACAAAGCTCCACGGAAATCACAGCTATTCCCAGGCAGCCAGGTGCCCTGCCAGCAAGCAGAGCAGGGATCAGCAGGGCTGCACTGTTTGTGCTACTGCCGCTCTAATTACATCTATTACAGAGAACCCTGCCAGGGACGAGACTCGGGGGCCAAGAGGATGGAGAGGAAGCAGCAGCTCCACCACACTGACTCAGAGTCACCGGCTGACCCCCCCAGCCCTTCCTGCTCCTGCCTTCTGCTCCCCAGGTAGAAACAGAAGCCTTTTCTGCTCTAACCCCAGGCACTCCAGAGCCCGCCTGCCAAACCATTCGAATTACAGTGGCAAACAAACATCCTGAAAAAGTAATGAGTTTTCCCTCAGAATCACTCATGTACCAACCTCAATTACTTCATTCCAGACCATCGTCGTAGCTGCTATTTAAAGACGGGAAGTGGGGCCCTGAGGTGAAGAAAACCTCTGGTGAAACTGGCCTTGGATTGTGTGGATTTTCCCATGAAAAGTTCCAGGTCAGGGAGGTCACACCCTCTTCCCCAGCTCTGGAGAAATTTATTCTTCACCCGTGATTCTTCACCTCGAGCCTGCTTCGTGTACCACAGGTAAGATCCAAGGTGATTTGGAATAAACACCTGTAGTCCATCCAGTTTCTTAACCTGCCACAACCTGTGCTGGGTTTTGTTTTTGCAGCAGACTTCCCTGGGCTGGCTCAGAGAGACTGAATGAAAGGATAAGATCGTTCCATTCTTGCTACAGCCTGGGCTTAGCCGGGAACCGCTCCAATGTCACCCCGTGCCTGTTTAGGACATGCAACAGACACCTCCCTGCCCTCTTCAGGAAAACTGGCACACAAACGGCATGCCACACTCGAAGCCTCTTTCAATTTTGAGCCCTGCACAAGGGATGGAGAGAAGAGATTCTTGCAACCCCATCCCACGCCAGGATGATGCACAAGCTGCTCCTCCCTGCCCTGACAGAGCGCTGGTGCCTCCGGTGAGCTGGCTGGAGGGCAGGGGTGGCCTTTGGGGCACCACAGAGGGCACTGGCACCCCAGGGGAAATGGGGAAGGGGATGCAATGCTGAGAGAGAGAGAAATCTTGACTGTTGAGGGAGAAATCTCTGCAAGAAGCAGCCCAACTTATCATGCGGGGGTTGCTATGGCAACCCACCCAGTTAATGCTTCACAGGAGGGGAAAAAAAAGAAGAAAAAAAAAAAGGCTGAAAAGGCTGGCACTTGTGCACAGGCACAACAAGACGAGGAGATAAAAATAATTTCAGCACCCTGCCCCCACTAATCCCTCACTGTCATGGTCCCCGAGGCTGGGATAGGGCAGTGGGAACAGAGCCCTGCGTGTCTGGGCTCCCTGGCACGGCCACTCGGCAGCTTCCTCTGCCATGCCCATCACATCAGCTCGGCCCCTCCCGGCTGCCGGGGCAGAGCACAGCCACCGCCGGCATCAGCCGCTCCCGGACCGCCGGCCCAGCCCTGCGGGGCTCCGG
>VWPU01004428.1:0-51034 GCA_013398955.1 Callaeas wilsoni
CAGGACCGCCTCTCCTGAGCTGCAGCTGGACGCTGCGCAAGGCAGCTGTTGGTGCAGGCCAAGGACTTGCTGGTGGGTGTCCTGGCAGCTTAGCAGTACAGACGATCACGGGCCACATCCAGGGACCTTTCCTGGCACCCTTTAATTTACAGCTATGGGTGTAGCCAGTATGGGACTGAGACTGAACAAGAGCGAGATGCAAAAATCTGTTCAAGAGGAAGCTTAAAATGCTGACAGATTGGAGTAATTTTTTCTTGCATCTGGAATTCATACTTCCTTCTGCTGTAAATAAACCTCTGAGGCAAAAGTTAGGAGATGTGATTTCTCCTGTAGTAATATTGCTTTTGGTCTTAAGATTTTCTTAGATTGCCAGAGCTTCAAAATATACGCTTTCCAAAACATGTTTTTCTATCTGCAGTGCTTGTCAGCTGTACTTGACTTATTTTCATATAGCATTTGGTGTTTCTACCAGAGTTTTAGACCTTGAAAAGAGTACAATTGTCCGTGGCGTTGTGGCTAATTGGCAACTCCAAATACTGCTGGATGGGTGCAAGAAAACTCTTGGATATTAACTCTTCAGTGTTCAGCCCTTTCTTCAAGTAGCCAAGTATTTCTTTGAGCCAACTCAGATGACACCTTTTTGCATGCCGGTGCAACCAAGCCCTTCTGTAATTTAATATTCTATTTTTAGTGAATGTAATGGATGGAGATACAGGCTGAAGAATATCTATCTATCTGTCATGTTCAGATATTTTTAGTGCGCTGATCTTTGTAATGCTGATCAGCACCAAATGTATTACATAAGATTAGCATCAAAATATATACAATGGAAAGTCAGCTCTGCTGCAGTTGTTCTTAAATTATTTTTAGTATTGCCCACAAAACTTGTATAGCTCAGTGCATCGCTCTGCCATTGTGCTCTGTCTCTAAAGGAAACATTTTAAAACATTAATTTTATCTTTTCTCAGACCTTTTCAGACACAGGTCTCCTTCCTGAGGCTTCAAATAAGATAGTCAGTGATGCGCATTATGAAGATTTTAATAAATGCCCACTTTTCACCAGGACTGAAACTGAGACAAATTGTCTCTCATTGTCCTTCAATCCAATTTATATTTGAACTTGTGATTTGCAGGTGCAGGATTCCAAATTCTGTTTTACTTACATTCCTAGCTAGTGTTGTGTTCTTTATTGGTGCTCAGGTGGCTTCATCTTTTGCAGTTACCCATAATGATATTTTCAATTTTCAAATTTTAGTTTTTCAGAACTAATACCTTCTCATTAAATATATCTGATTCACTAGCTAACCATTTAGAATGGATTGGAGTAGATTATTTGGAGAGTTTTTGAGTTTAGAGGCAGACTGTAAGAAAACAGACCTTATTCTTCTCACACGACTCTAGAAAAAGTATTTTTGTGTTTCGAATTTTCTGAAAAAACCTGATCCTTTCCTTTGAGTATTTTAAAAAATTAATTTGTAATTACTGAGGTTTAAAATAGATCTCAGCTTTCTGCGTACCCATCCCATCATCATAACCATTTGTAGCGGATGAATCTCGATTTTTTTCATGATTTCTTTCTTAGTGGATTTACGGCGCACCTGATATATTATAATCAATAGAAAAAAATTTGCTGTTTGTTTTTGGTGATGTAGTTTTGAAGGCGTAATGCTGTCATGCCATGGCTTTACAGATCTTCCAGGATCTCTCTTCCTGAGAATGCAATTAAATGTGCTCTTATTTTGGTTTATATTACTACTGTTAAAAACAATCTCTACTTTATTAATGCTTGTCCTTGGTGGCTTGTAAACATTGTTGCAATAAAGAGTATGAGGAAAGAAAAGGCTAGAATGCCAGGTGGAATAAAAACCCAACAATTAATTCAGCTTAAAACAGTGAGCTGAGAAAGAGACAGTCTTTACAAGGAATTTTTGTAATGTCATTTATAGAAGAGGAAGTGTCTGTCATGCTTGATCAGGGTGATGAAGATTTAAATAAACTGTTTTCAGGGGGTTATTTAGATGATAAGCAATATGAATGGCATATTTTTGTCCAGAATCTAAAAGGCTAAGTGTATTATAACTGATCTAGGGACTATATTGGAACATCTTGGCTTAATCAGTGAAATTATGAAAAGTAGAAGTGCAAAAGAGGATGAGGTTTAAAAGTTAAAATATCGCAATGAGAAAACACTTGGATGAGAAGGATTGATTCTTAGCTTTCTCTGAGTATTCATGGAGATAGGATTTTTCTTCTGAACCTTTCAGTCTGTCCTCAGTGGTTGACAGGAAAAGGCAGAGAGGGGCTGGACTGAACAAGTTCTCCGTCGATTTTGCCCCAGTCTGTCTAGCGGCGAGACAAATATCCGTAACGTGTTGCAGGAAAGAAAAATGTTGATACAAGATGGCTGTAATTCTGGTTTCTTTTAGGGAAATGAAAACAATGAAGACCTCATTTATGGAGGAAAGCACTCATTGAGTTAGCTTTAGTCATATATATTTCAAGGAGAAATATACCTTACACTACCCAAAAATATTTTTTGGCTCAGTTAGTTTATACAAATTCCTCAAATGAAATATGCTGGAGTAGCAAGAAAATGGATGTGAGCTGCATCTCCGTTAGGATGTTTACTGATGTTTGTTGACATAACTGTGTGGTTTGGGGTAGCTGTGTTGGTTTTTTCCACACCCATCCTCTTATGTGACATAGTTAAATTGATCTGGCTGAATAATTCAATCAAGTAGGGGAGAGCAGGGTGGAGAGGGAGACAGAAAAGACTTCCTGGAACCAAATTCTTCCAGTGAAGGGATAAAAATGTACTGGAATTCTGGCATCAGATTTAAACCCCAGCAAATTTATGAGGCCTGTGATGGTTTTGAATTGAAAAGCATGATGAATCCTTATTGTAATGACATAAAGTGAATTTCTGATTGCCTTTTTTATTATGTGATCTTATAAGAATTAATCCATGTCTCTTATTAGATGGTGTTATATTGAATTGTAAGCTTTCATTTGCGGGTGAATCACTATTCAGGACATATTCCAACAATGAGATTTGTCTGACAGTTCCAGGGAAATGTATCTCGTCCTCCTGTCTAAATGTCGAATATTGTGAACTTTGGAGGGAAGTATGAAATCTAATAAGCTCACAAATCATCAGGAACAGTAGCGAAATGACACCTCAGGAAAGGTTTATGTAAATAACGGGTCAGTAACAATGGTGTAAGTAATGTGAAAGATTATATTTTCCCCACTTCTTTTTTGAGATACATGAATTAATTGTATTATGCCAGTACCTTGAAGACATAGTATTAGTGTCAATGAAAAACTTGTATCCATGCTGTTTAAATAAGAGAACCCAAAAATACGAATTCAATGTTTGGCACATTAAAAGAATTCATTAATAGGTATTTAAATAGAATATGTGGGAGGTTATTATATAATAAAATAATTTCAGAATAATTACTATTTCACTGTACAGTAATAAAAGCTAAAGATGGCAGTAGGTCTAATTTAAAAATAATCAAAAGTCAGGTAAGGTTTTGTAATTTTTTTTTTTTTTTTTTTTTTGATTGAAAGATGAGAAGAGCTTTGTTGAACCAGTCATTAGGAAGTACTTATATTGGTCAGAGAATACTTAGAAATATCTATCTGATAAATCACTTTAAAAAGCATTTAAACTTTTAAAACTGGGATTAAAAATCTGGAGGAGAGAGTTACATTAAATAACTTTATGAAGGATTTTCTTTTTTCTCATGTTGTCTTTTGCTGGTTAGATCGTGACTCACATAACAAATGTGTGATTTTTTAAAATTCTTTCTTTTAAGATATACTGGCTAAACTCCAGAAAAAATCATCCAAACATAAAGGTCTGATTTTGGGAGTACTGTGTACTTCATTTTATCTTGCTAGGAAATTGATTAAAATACTTCTTTAGGTCTAGTATGTTATTTTGCTAGCATGTAGAAGAAGAATGTGATTGCACAATCCTTACAGTATTTTCTTATAGTAAGCTCTAAGTTATTTCTTAGCAAATTAAATTCTGTGATTCAGAAAATGGACTTGGTTAAACGTATGTTGATATATATACGTGATAAAGGATTTGGAATTTTTCAATTTTGGAACAGCTCTGATGAGAGTTGGACCAAGTAAAGTTCAACTATAAACTTGTGTGGGGTGGTGATATTCTAATCTCAATTAACACTGGACTTGATACTACAAAAGGCAGATGGCAATGACATAAGTTGATTGTATTTTTTATGTGCAGGCAAATATCACCCTATTGTGTTGAACCTCTCATGTGCCTTGGGGATGGATGTCTGCTCTTCACCTCTGCAGGGGCATTCTCAGTAGCTGGCTGAAACCAGGAGCTGATGGGATTACATATAATACATGATTAATCATTCAGTCATTAATTTGGCAAGCATGAAAAATGCAATAAACTGTTACAGTCAGAGGTATCAGGATCAACACACATTGTCCTTGAGATCCTCCTCAGACTCGGGCTGGCTGGATAATAGAAGGGGCATCATTTTTTGTAGCTGAGAAATTACTCCAAATGTTTCAGGTTTAGGATTCTCTGAGATTCATTAAAGGAACTGGTTTTATAAGTGCTTTCTGATATCAGAGTTGTTTTAAAGCATCTCATTATTTAAGCACCATGAACCATTACTCACTTTTGATTACTTGTACAGTGCTTTTTTTCTCAGATGATTCAAAGACTTGGAGATAAATCCTGTCTTTTCTCTTACAGAAAGACCATTTGCTGTTTTTCTTCCATTTCTTTGGCTTTTGAAAATATTAAGGAAGAAAAACCAAAACAAAGCAGAAATACCCCTGAGGAAATGGTTCACTGATTGCTGCTTCTTCTAACATGAATAGTATGAGCATGATGTTAGGTCTTTTTTCCTGGTCAAGGATGTAACAGTCCCTTCAGATTTTTTTTTCCCAAAATAATGATTGTGTTTTCTATAAGATTTTTAATTTCTTCACCATAGAACGCGTTTTCTATATCTCTAGTATATTAAATTTTTATTTTTCTGAGGAAGCTTAAAAAAAAATATATTCTGGAAGCTACAAGAATGTCCTGAAGGTGTTATTATGTATGTTATTATGTACATTTTAAATTATTGCCTGAACTCACAGCTTATTCCTTTCCTCATGTCTTGAAATATTTCTTCTTTGCAAAATCAGAAGCCACTCCAAGAACATAAATTCTTTCTTATGATTTATTCTTAAATTTTAGTTGTGTTTTTTTTTTTTTTTAAAGCAGAACATTCATATTAATTCATCCTCATCAGTCAAGGACCTTATTTCCACTGACACATTCATTCAAATCCTACACTTCGAACCTCTAAATTATGTCTCTTCTTTTTGCAAATTATCCTCTAAGTAGCTAATATATTAAGTGGAATAGCTAATGGAGTTCAGATTCTTCTGTATTTTTCTGCTAAATGGTGCTTTTTTTACAAAGTAGCAAACATTCTACTAAACCTTTGTGGTTTTTAGGTGGAAAGAGATTGTAAAAGGTTACTTCTGCAGTATGGAAAACATTAAATCTAATAGTAAATCATCCCAATTATTTGTAGTTATGGGAGAAATCCCAGGGCCAAGCCCTATTGACTCAGAACTCTCTAAATGGATTCTGTGCTTTATAATAAGTTGTTATGATCAGGCAGGAGGCCAAGTACCAGATGGATTGATTGCCTTCTGCCAGAGGTATGGCAACATCAGCTGCATGTATTAGGAATGCATTTATTGTTGAAAATGTCAGCTTGACAACTGGAGTTCAGTTTGTGCTATCAAAACACTCTAGTCTCGTGATCCTGGAGTTAGATTGAATGATTTGTTGAGAAGCCCTACTTTAGTCTTATTTTAGGATCTTCTCCATACTCCTAAATTATGATGATGTTTCCTGCTCTAAAGAAAATGGGTTTGCTGAGGCTGTTTCAGAGAAATCAAATAAATGGAGCTTTCCAAAACTGTCAACAAGGATGCACAGGAGATCTTAGTTGCTGAGTGTGAAACTGAAGTTTTTCACAAGATACGTAGTCTGTGAAGGGAATAGTAGCAAACCAGCTCACAAATCAGTGTCTCTTCTGAGCTGCCACCTGTTGAAAGAGGGGAGTGTAAGTCACTTTGAAGCAGTAAAAACAGTTACAGGAAAAGATGTATCAATAGTCTGAGCTTTCCTCAAGACAGGAAAAAGACAAACTCAGTTAGCATTTTATTTATAACCCAAGGGAGAACTGATGATTTGATTCATGGCCTGATCTAAATTCTACATTCATTGCTTCATGGTGAAAACAAGGATTTAATCCCAAAGCAATCTTAAGCACATGTCTTAACACGTGAGATCAAATCCATGCTGTCAAATTTCATGTCTGTTCTTAGGCATCAAACACAGAAAAGTGTCAAATCCAGAACACTTAATCTGGTTATTTCCAAGATATATTTCCAAAGTAGGTCTATGCAAAGGGGTGCAAATACATTTATAGGGTGAGAATGCATCTGACAAGACTGCTAGGGATCTGTGGTACTGCTTTAAATTCCCTTTATAGCTAGTGAAGGGAAATAGGTGCATACAGGATGCATGTACTCTCTTCCCAAAGCAGGGGTTTTAAAATAATATAAGTGAATTACTCAATGGAAGTTCTTCCTTCTCTGCTTTGTGGTTTCCAGCATGTGGTCAGGTGAATAATTCCTGAAATTTTCTGCACTGGGCAACTTACTGACCCAGGATGAGGCACCTGCACTCTCTGGAGGTGAAGCAGTGTAACCATGTAGGTGTACTGAGGGATACAAACTAAAACAAACTATTTTTCAGAAGGACGTCTGAATTCAGTGAGAGCACCGTGCCAGTCATGGATTACAGCTTCTTGACCAAGTCAGCTTGTTCCTCTTCATGACACCTTTTTTCTGTATTGTCTTCTACAAGTGTCCTTTTTGGTTCAGTAGGCTACCTGCTGTCAATCTACTGCTTAGGTCTCAGATTCAGTTGAATTAGATTTAAAAACCCCCAAAATTCTTCTGTGCAGTTTCCTTCAGCTAGTCAACTGCTAGGTTGAACCTGCACATTTCAACTCCTACTTTAGAGAACACATTCACGTATATGTCAGAAAGGCACTATCTCCCAGTGTTTCTTTCTCATTTCAGTTTAACAGCTGCCCTCTCTGTTTTAAAATGCTGTGCGGGACAGAAGCTCACATTCACATTTTTTAGGGCACCACGAGACACAGCCTTTGTCCCAGTGCTTGGATGCATGATACAACAGTCCTGGCTCATATTTCCTGGTAGGACACCTCTCTGCCTCACCTTTCCTCACGAGCATCCCATGTTGGCAGCGTGCTCGTAGCTCCTGTCGGCAAAGGGAGCTCACACTGACATGTCACCCGTTGTAGAATTGATGCTTGCTGGGGAATGGGTGCCTGTGCTACTGCCCATGAAATTACTGTAAATAGTAGACTGGCTTGAGGTAAAAGCAGAAACAATTTAACCAACTGAAGAGCATAAGAAATCGATTGCTATACTTAAGACAGATACAGAAATGTGGAACAATTACGGTCTTTGTTGTTGCTGCTCATTCAGGTCTGGCTTCAGCATCGTTTCTTTTCCTCTGTTTTCAGCTAGCAGGCTTAAGCCAGACTAACTTCCAGGGTGACTGACAGCTCCCTGGAGATGGGATCTGGCCTTCAGCTGCACTTGGTCTTTTACTTGTTTCCCAAAATAGATTCTTATTTGGGATGAAGTCACCCCTTCTGTGCTCCCTGTTTCTGCTGAGCATAATTCACCCTTCCTGGCCTTCTGCATTTCAGGATATATCTGACTGATTAAACAGGCGTCTGATTCTTTCTCCAGTGCCCTCATCAAAAAGAAGGCCTGTGGACTGTGTCTTTCAGACAGCCTGAGCAGACTTGCACAGGCTTCACACTTATTTGACTTAACCTATTTACACAATGCAATCCCCAGTGGCCAGAAAATAGAGGAAGAGCTACATTATGACTGAATTTAAATGTGTAACCTGTGTCTAGCACAGAACTTTAAAAGTACTTTCTGTATAAAGCAGAGTGATAAATGCAAATCTCTGATAAAACCTGGTATGTTGGAAAAGAAACGGAGAGATTGTTTATGTCTATAGTAAACGGGCCAAATGCATGGTTTCTGGGAACCAGGGAGACACAATAATGACATTTTTCCTAACTGGATGCATGATCATACAATGGATATAAGGGGTGTCAAGAATTTAGTCTGAGGCATTAGAATACTGGAATAAAGATAAACTGTCTGAAATCCGGACTCTTGCCAGTGACACAGCGTATGTACATGAACCAAATTGGACAGAGTGCAGAACTTTCTTGCCTTGAGGCAAAGTCAGAGAAATCATTGTGGTGACAGCAAGAGAGACTTCTGTAAATGCTAGGACACACCTGCCCATGTAGGTGCCAGGTGTTCCCATGGTGGTAGGACACAGCTACCCATGCAGGTGCCAGGTGTTCCCATGGCACACCTTCAGGAAAAGTGGCCCTAGAGAGCCCTGGGCTGCTCAGTTCCAACTGCTAGTTACAAGAGTCACATTTTTCAGGCCCCTTTGCTTTAGACCAGTGGTTTTAGGATGTACAAGGGATCAGCACATCTAACTGTCAAAGTTCAAGTGGACTCGTTAAAGGAAATTTAGTATGGTAAACAGTTTTACAAAGATTAGTTGTTTTTAAGGTATTTTCAGATCTGGCCTGTGAAGCTGTTGTGCACTATTGCTGACTGCAAGTTTCTTGTTATTGCAGAAGGGTTCTGTTTGTACTTGTTAATGGTTTTACTTAGCAGTTAAGCTTTTTCACCAGCAGGAGAGATACAGTCTAATGTCTAAGAAATTGTGAAACCTTTAAAGTAAACTCTGAGAAACTGAAAGTTAAGTAACTGGGATAAAAAATTTTACTGGTTTAATGGTATCTTTTATGTTTAATAGTTGTAAATGTGCAGAAATATAAATTAGTCTGTAGAGTACTTAAAAAAGCGTGGAGAAGGTTATTTGTGTCTGGGAGGGTGGTCAGCAGGGTGGACAGGGTCTTTCTTTGCACAGCTGTTTTGTTACTAACCTGTGAAGGTGTAAATGTGAGAAGCAAAATTCTAAAAACAAGTCAAGTCTGTCAAATAGAAGTATCTAGAAGGAAACAGGGATGTTGTTGCTCACATGGCTGTTCTCATCAGGGAGGCAGGAAAATGCTGACACAACAATATATTTGTCAACCAGTTTAAAGATACATTTTGATGTTAAATAATCGAAGATACATTGGAAAAGATCATTCTTTCTACAGAGGCCTTGGAAACCTATGTATCCTGAAATAATCCTTAAATTTGAAGAAAGGCAAATGAACTGATATTGTCAGCATAGTGCTGTGAATAAATCAGAGTTCCTGGGTGCCTGCAAAAACTTGTCATCATTAGCAATGCTAGAAAATACTAGATAACTGTGCTTGTATGCTGTCTATGTTTATGCTGTATGGAAGTTATGGGAAGTACGGGAAATGTCTTTCAGTAGTAAAGATTCACTGTTTCTCATAAGTTAAAAATTTTCATATTATGTTTGTTTCTTTTGTTCCTAAACAATTATTACTGTATATTCAGTTTTAGTTTAGGAGCTTTCTGTGAGACCTACAACAGTGTTTAGACACACTCCATGAAAGTCTCTTTACCATTTGCTCAGTGAGTTGAATATATTTTTACTGAGAGACTTTTGGAGCTAGGCATCTTCAGGGATTTCCTGGAGGATAATTCTGTATCCTGAAATATAGATAACTAGTTGAGTAATTATATCTCAGTAAAGCCTTCTATTAATAGGTATTCTTGCTTTAATGTTTAGATCTACTTCTAGAATTCACATCACCATTTGTCAATTCTTTGTATTTCTGCAGCTTTGAGTGCACAAGAAAATTTTTGTTTGTTTACCAAATACAGTGTATTATATTTTAAATTACAAATATATGCTATGGTATCGTTACGAGACTGTTCCATAGTTAATGGCCATTTATGTATCATCCTGAAACTTTGATTTCTGTTGTAATAATAAAAATTGCATGCTTTGTGCAGTTTAAATATGAAGCAATATTTCTTTGATTTTTGCTGAAAGATTCATGTATAGAACTCTTTAATGACAGGTCTAGCAGTTTTGGTCCTTGTAGTTCTATTTTTCTGTTGACTTATAAGCCTCTAATATTTACAAAGCTCTAAACCATCTATTTGAAAAAGCAGACCTTTTGAGGAGAGGCTTGAATGGTTGTCAGAAGGACAGACTGAGTGTACAGAAAAATGTACACTGCTCAGAGAAAAGCTGCTGGTAGTTCACTGGGTGTCCTCGGGTAGGCGATTTCACCTGATTTCTGGATTACAAAGCTGAAGTTTTGCTGGGACTAGGTATCTCCAGGAGATCTGTGTCTCAGTGCTGTGGTTTGGGAGCTGAGACAGTCTCACAATGTTCCTGCTGCTGTTGTTCAGTCTGTTTAATCTGAAGATGGAAATTCTGTGAATCAAGACAAGAGTTAAATGAAAGAACATTGGGTAGTGAGGGCCTGTGGCTTTCTGCTGTGGTTGGAGTTTAGTTTGGGGAGATGCACCATTTGGAGAGTTGGTACCAACAATTTCTGTGATCACTGCAGCTGTCTACTCAAGGAGACGCCAGCCAGGTGATTGGGCCACTGACAGAGGGCCAGAGGAGGAACGTGGCGGTGGTTAATTCTCTGTACAAACTGCACCAGGCGGTTCTGAAGGTAGGCTTCTCTTGGCATTTCTCTTCTTGCCATAATGTCATCTTCTTGCTCTGTCGCGTGCATATGCTCTGTTTAGTGAATGAGAACTCTGGACAAATACAGCCCAATTTCGTGTTCAGAGCTGCACCTTGCCGTGCATTTGTACAACTCTTTGAGACTGGGCTGGCCCTCGTAAGCACCACTATATGACAAGTTGTCAATATTAGAAGAATAAGGATATGTTTATAGTGAATAATCTTGTTTCACAGCCGTTAGTTTGTGAGCATAAACAATTGAACTCTTTGGTTTTTCTTATCTGTCTTTGTACTAATCAGCCTGATAGCCCCCCTTGCAGCATCTGCCTCAGCCCAAGCTTATATTTTTCAGAAGACCTTCAATGCTTTCCCACAATTGTGGCTAAACTGAAAGGGGGAAGGAAAGGGTGAAATCAAGAAAAATATCTCCATACATTATTACTGTGACTAAAGTCTGGCCTGGAAATTTTTCAGGACTAAGCACAGTTATGAATAATTCCAATTTACTGGTTTAGTGATGCCAATTGTTACACAGTCTTTGTAAACTAAAACAAACAGATATATTGGTAGTTGCAATTAATTGTATTTAAATCCTAGCCTGATTAGAAAAAAGATCATGAGTACTCCTGACTCTGGATATATTCAAAGAATTTTTAAAAATGCTAGAAAGCCTATAAAATTTCCTTGGATTTTGCAAACAGATGGCAGATCAACTTTTAAGTCTGCTTTCTCTGATGTACTTAGTAATGAACCTCATGTATCTTAGTGTTGGAGGGAGATCTGATATGATTCAGTCTTTGAGTTCAGTACTTATCTGGCTTAAAAATACTAATGTGTAGCATGTTCATAACTGTAAGGAAATTGGTAGAATAGTCTTTCAGATCATTCCTTGACTTTCAATTTTAATATTGTTTTAGCTGTACATAAATAACTATTTAACATGTAGTGCTGTAACAGTCATAACACTGAGAAAGAACAGCTATTCCTTCAAATATTCGTCACAGAGCTGCTTGTGTAGTTCTCCATGAATTCTATACTTAGCAATGGGAGAATACACCAGTTATTTTTATTCTGATTCTGTTAGCCCTTCAGCTAAATTTCAGCTTAACTCCATTGAGTCATTTCTTTGCCAAGGCAGAAGCAGAGTCCATAGGAAATCTGAGAGCAAAGGACTGATACTGATGCATTGAAAATTCTGTCAGTATAAAGCACACTCGATAGTTATCTGTAGCTATGTAAACACTCATTACTAAGGATAACTCAGCATGTTTTTAAATGATGTTTAATATTACGGATTCTCATAATTTGTCGAATGCTGACTATTAACAATTACTTTACAATTTTTAGATTATTACCAGTCAGAGCTCATTTCCAGCAGCTGCTGAGCAAACGGTCACAACTGCCTTAAAGGTAATTGAATGTTCATATGCTTCAGGGATAGGGCTGAGCTTGGCTTTGTTTGTTACACTTAAAATGGGCACTTATTTGCCACATCTTATTTTACATCAGTATATCTAGTAACATGTATACAAATTTTCTGACATTTCTAATTTATTGTATCTGCAGCTACATATGTGTTACCTGTGCCAAATCACTGCTCGGGTCGTGTTTGTATTCAGAATATTCTCATAACGGTCAGAATATAGATGTCATCTGACTGTGAAAATAAATGTCTTTCTCTGCAGCATTCACACAGCAATAGCTGGATCCTTCATCACCCCCTTCCTCCCCCTGACAGATACATCAAATTATAATTTTTATGCGACCTGGTGCTTTCCTGGAGGGGGATGTGGATGGCAGTGCAGCCTCTGTGGATGACAGCTCTCCACGTCCGTCCTGCTGGGCACTGACCTGGGAGGGGTTGTGTGCAGGGGAATGAAGGGCAGCTTGTGTCTGGGGAATGAGCAACTGAGCCGAGTGTGCACCAAAACCTGTACATGTACATGTACGAACCAGGAATGCCAAATTGTTGTGCACCTTTTTGAAGGAAGGCTTTACACAGAAGCTGCAAGCAGCTTTATTTCTGTACTTTACTGGTAAAATCAGTTAAAGAGAAATGTTACCTTTAGGTTTCGTTCTCCTATTTAGCATTTTCTAATGCAGAATGAGAAAAAGCACTGATAAAATGAACTGTTTCCTAAGGTATTTTTGAGGTGTCAAAATGCAAATGTTTCTAGTTTTTGTTTCCTTACTTCTGCCTTTTTCTTATTCTATTTTAGGCAGTCCATGATCTAATGGGTAGTGCTGTTCAGCCGCTACTGAACTCTGTAGGAGATTCAGTGGAAGCTATTATCATCACTATGCACCAGGAAGATTTTTCTGGGTAACTAGAAATACATTTAAAATTTACCATTGCTCTAGTAAGATGTCCTGCATGTGTGTAATAGATTGTTATTGCCACAATGTCCTTGAAGCAAGAGTGCTTGTTTGTTGAGGGGAAGGCAATGCTTTATGGTTAATGAACACGGGAAGCAGAATTACACCTATCTGTTGAAACAAATTAATCAGGTAGCATCTGTCGTCTTTCCCTCCCCCTTTTTTTATTAATTTCTGTTGAATAAAATTCATTTCAAATAGAAAAAGAAAGCTGAGAAGAGGCCATTTTTGTGCTTAAAAAAACCCTTTTGCTTTCAAAATGTGGGTTTTTTTGGACAGTCTTTAGAACTGTCAATATTCCTGTTTCTCAAAGCATATAGCCTCTGATGTAATAGTTAATTTTAACTTTTTTTTTTAAATTTAAATCTCAGGTTCAGTATGTTATGCTATTTTCCCATAGCATTTTCATTAAAATTTCCAGAATTCTTTATGTGCCAAGATCTTGAGTCTGATGTATAATTGAGACTTCCTTCCTAAATTTTATTTTCATTGTCATGTCTGTTCTGGCATTGCTTTTATCATCATCAATTGTCCTGTTTTCTGTCTTGAAAATTCACTGAAAATAGTATATTTTCAGAGATGTTTTGAATTTTCCTTTTGACTTTTTTCTTTTTTAAACAATATTTTACCCTTAACCGCTTTTGGCACCTGTAGCACAATACCTCTCTAGGTGGGTAAACAGTTTCCGGCCGAAGGCTAAGTTTTGTTGGATAGCCTGTATGTTCTTCTAAGTTTGGAAGAGCTCTTTTACCTGACTGTCAGTCAAAGAAAGAGAAAGAGGACTGGTTTGTGTCCAGGGGCTTCTGTGCTGCCTCTGTGATACTGACTCTGTAATCCTGGGTTTGGAGGAATCTAGGAGACTAATTCTATACAGAGAACAGGTTTGGGATTGACAGTAACCCTGTGATACATGTTTATATTTTATGATCCACTATTAGAGTTTTGAATCAACAACTGGGACATTCAAATTTAGGGTCTGAATTTCAAGTGTAGGCTCCAAACTGAAGGAGGCTCTGCAAGTTGGGTAGGAGTGGAGTGTTTCCCTTTATCTTGTTATTTCTTGTTTTATCTTTTAATTCTTTACGAGCACAGCTGATAAAGAGATCTTTTTTGACTGTAGTTTCAGAGAGAGCTACATGCTCCATATTCTGAGTAGAAGCGAGACTCTACAATTCATGCCATGACGTGGTGGGGTAGCAAAAAAATTTAAAAGAATCCAGTAGGTTTTGGTTGTGTTTTAAAGATTAATTTAGCTGCCCCTATTCCTTCTCTCTTTTTTCAGATCATTATCCAGCTCAGGAAAACCAGATGTCCCTTGTTCTCTCTACATGAAAGAGCTTCAGGGTTTTATAGCGAGAGTCATGAGCGACTACTTCAGACATTTTGAGTGTTTTGACTTCGTCTTTGATAGCACTGAAGCCATGGCTCAAAGAGCAATTGAACTTTTCATCCGCAATGCCAGTCTAATAAGGCCCCTCGGTGAAGGTGGGAAGATGCGCCTGGCGGCGGATTTTGCACAGGTACCCTCAATACTGATTTCTGCTTTTTAGTGTCATTTCACTCATTTCACTGAAAAGTATCAATACTTTTGTCCCCATCGAAGTGTAAACGGGCAGTTGTAGAGATTGATGCATTCCAGGCCTAAACATTCTCTCTGATAAGATGCTGGATCCTGAGAAATGCATCCACTAAGTAGCTGAAGATCCCTCATCACTGTGAGGCACATTCAGGGAGGTCTTCCTGTCAGGTGACTGTTTTATTTAAATTCAGCTGCATCTTGGCATGTTGCCCCACTTGGCTGACCTCTTCAGCACGTCCATCATTTGCC
This sequence comes from Callaeas wilsoni, assembly GCA_013398955.1. Lineage (NCBI taxonomy): Eukaryota > Metazoa > Chordata > Aves > Passeriformes > Callaeidae > Callaeas > Callaeas wilsoni. Next base: position 14,976 of record VWPU01004428.1, read on the forward strand.
ACCATTCGTTCACTTCGTTTTTCGTCTCTCTTCTTATGGAATGTGGTGTGTCACTTCCTTAATCACCCTATATATCACAGTGCCCACAGTGGTTAGTGGCTAACTCAGCTGCTTTGCAGTGAAGGAGACAAGCTAAAGAAATATCAGTATCCTGGGGAAGAACTGCCCTGTCAGAAACAGAAGGGCAGTTGTCTTCTGGGATTCTCTTCATGACCCACTTGACTGACTTGCCTCTCAGCTTTACCTAACTCCTGTGCAGGACTAAACCACAAAAGAAATTGCCAGATTCATATCCACTACCTGTCCATGTTATCTACTATATTAAAATTTAATTTGTCAGCAGTACCACTGAATGGTTAATGTGCCAAAGAATTGGGCATCCACAGATCAATCTGAGGCTGCAGTTTATTATTATCCAAGTGGAAAAGGGAATTAGCACCAGCTGTCTGCATACTGAGTGCTGCTTTTAGCTGGTAGGTAACTGAGGTAGGAGAGGAAGGCAGGGAGGGAGGAATTGCTGCCACCTCCACTCCTTCTTGTGGCTGCTTTGTATCATTTGCCTGTGAGTTACATACTCCTGAGTAAAATTTTTTTATTCATTACTCAAAAATAGCAAATCAGCCCTTAACCACAGAAATTAAGGGGAAGTTTTCAATTGCTTTCAGCAAGGAGGTTCCATTCCCTTCTCTATTTTGAAGACAATGGCATAAAATTGGAAGCAAAAAAAGGACACTTGACTCTTCCTGTGGAAGGAATAGAGATAATTTTTGTAATTTATGCTATTTATGCTAATTTTAACTAAGCCATATAAATTTGGAAAATATTTTCACCTGGTTCTACAGTAAGAGCATCTGATCTAAGCACCTGTTATAATCTAAATATATCTTGCTTATAATTTTTTAAACAACGTTTTTCCCATTCTGACATGGGCTGCCATTTATGTGAAAAATGGTGGTATGTTTTCATAGGCTGTAGAGGAATTTGCATGGTCTTCCCCACTGTGCTGAGTATAACTCCTGAATGGACAACTGTGTAGAGATAAATATTCTGATTTCTTTTGTACCACAGAATCAAAAAAAAGGGTTTGAATTCATTCCTGTCTCCTGCCTTCAACTGTTGCTGCATCTGGGGGCTGCCTTGTGTTTTTCTTTTCTTCACATTGCACTATATTCTTGGCTTGTTTAAAAACGGGCTTGAGACTAGAATTCCATGTCCAAGCAGCTGCATAGAGCCAGCTCAGCACTCACTCTGTGCCTTTGAGCATCTCTGCACAGAGCTCCTCTGGGTGTCCCAGGCTGCACAGGGGCTGTGGTGTCCACTGTGGCCTGGACACTCTATCCTCTTGCTCAGGATAGAAGAAAAAGGACTGAAACATTTTGTGAGTGTTACAAGCTGCCTTATATCCATGTTTTCTGAGATGTGTGTGCTCCTCCCAAAAACCTGGTGGATTTTGTGCACATGCCCATGATGCCAGCTCCTGGGAGCCTGACAGGAAGGTTGTTGTTGCTCTGACCCAGCCAGGAGTCCTGGTGTAAATGCAGCTTTAATCCTAATCAGGACTAGGAGAGGTTGCTGCTGCTTTGGGCTGAGGAGGGCAGGGAGCAGGTATTTAGCTGGGCTGCTGGCATGATGAGAAGGATAAATTTTTCCAAATGGCCGTAAGTGCTGTGTGCAGGGTATTTTTCAGTCCCAGAAAGGCACTGCATTGTTGGACTAAAGCCAAACCCAAAGGAAACAACCTGACTGGAAAGATACTGTGCGTAGGAGTAGGTTTGTTTATAAACTGTTTTTACTTGAGCTCTGCCTTGTAGAGTAATTTTGAATTTTCTCTAAGCAAAAAGGGTTACATATTCCTGCTCAGAACTGACCTTTGAGATCTAAAACCCTTTCTGGTGTTTTGGGGTTGCTTGCAAGCAAAAGACCTGGGCAGAAATCTGTCCAGAAGCTTTAATTAATTTGTGTTCTTATTATAAACACACATGCAATGAATCAAATAACCTTTAATTGCATCAGATTTTGGGAATCTCATGCTTCTGCACATTCTTTCAGGGCACTCACAGAGTTACAGCTGCCTTATACCCAGCAGAATAGCTTTGGCTGAGAGTCTGATGTGAAAATTTTTGCACTGCAAACGTGTTTTACTGATAAGTTGCCTCAAAACAACAGGTGTCCACACAGAAGGGAGAAGATGGATTTCAAGTTCTCTTCATTCAGAACTGGGTTTGCTGAGGTGCATAACAGCAAATTTTCTGGAGTGAGGCTCAGCTACTTACGCATTAGGAATTACTGCTGTAGCTCTGTGGAATTCTCTGTCTTACCCTGTTTCCAGTGTCAGTATCGCATTTGGCTGTCCTGTGGATTCTCAGCAGTGAGACCAGGTGTGTGCTACTGTGGCAGCTGTAAACAGAGCTATGATAGGATTGAAATATGCCTGAATATCATTAATATGATTTCCTGTAAATCAGTGCTTACAGGAACACGGGAACATTGCAAGCCCTAGAAAATGTGCACAGTGCTGCGAGGTTGTTACCGAGTGCTGTGCCACGGTTCCTTGGGAGAATCATTTGAAACATTTCCAGTCTACAGGCTGAGTTCACCTCTTTTCATGCTCTCAGTTTTTATGCAAGCAATTGCACAAGATTACTTTTCAGCTCCCTCCTGTATATTCCCGAATCAGCTTGTTTTATTTGGTTTTGTATTTTCAAGGTGCCCATAATTCAGTATTCACATATTTAATAGCAAATTTCACTTTTTAATTCAGTACTTGTCAGACTGAAAAAAAATGTTCTCCTGGAGGCAAGCAAGCCAGCAAGCCCTGACGGTTTTCAGCACTTCTGTTTCTGGGGAGTGCAGGTTCTACTCCAGAGGACCTTTTAACTTGCTTGGTATTCAGAGTTGTTACAGCACATAGGCACACTTTGGGGTTGTGGCGTGTATTTCAGGCCTTCCTAAAACCTGATGGAAGTGCTGGACAATTCAGCAAGGAATAAACTATTTTTATTGGTCCTGTTTGAGTTAATACTATTCTCTATATGCTTTCCTGTATTTCTTATCTAGGCATGATTTATAGTTGGGATTTTCGGCATTGGTCGGTACTGTGTTCAGACAGTTTCGTTAGGGTACAGTTAATGCTGACACCAATTCTTCAAGTCTTTCTCAAAAAATTACTGCAAAATGTTTGGGTTTTATCGAATTTTCCTAGAAAAATGTTTTTGTGGTAGAAGTTCACAATGCTAAATTCTAGTGTAGAAGAGCTGTTCCTATCTGCTGGCTAGCCTACGGTCAGAATCTGGTTTCCTGACTCAATATGTGGCATTAAAAAAAAGCAAGAATATTAGGCATTTGGATTTTTTAAAATGTAAACAGATTTGCTCATTTGATCAAACATTATGATACAAGTGTAAAAGTGCTTTTTATAATTTTTCCTAAAAAATTTCCTTTCTAGTTTCTAACAGAGAAATGACAGCAGCAGGATGCTGTAATCACAGTTGCAGTCATAAGGACAGAAACTACTAAAGCTAAAATACATTTGATGTTTAGTGCTAATTATCTTCCTGGAAAGAGGGAATTACTTGCTGATGTGTGTTATTTTAGAGGTGTTACAGCTGAAGGATTTACTTAAGCATCAACCGTTTTGGAATTGCTGCACTGAGGAGAAATCAAATTGCACATCCCTTCAAGGCCAGCTTCTTTCATATAATAGTTCAGGGCTCTTCTGCTCCCTTGCTTGTTAAAGCATTCTATCCCGGTGAATGGCTAGAAAAAAGCATTTTGAGGTAACATTTAAAAACTTAGAATTCATCTTGGCCAGGAGGAAACATAATTGCTAAAAATTTAATGTTAAGATTTTCCAGCTGAAAAAACAGCTGTTTAAGTAATGAGAGATCTTGAAAATACCACAATAGGCACTAAACAATAACTTCACTATGGGTTTTTTTGAAGCACTCTTCTATATATATGCATTATCTGTATCTGGACTACGTATTAACTTCACCCTTGGGTTGCTGAACATAATCCAATTAGAGATGCCAGGCATGTGATGTATTTTTTTCAATATGGCCAGCCAGTGAATAGTTCAACAGATAATTGACCACCTAGCCACGGGCTATGGCAGAGTCGTATGAGAAGAAAAGATAATATTGCCTTTTTGGGCTTAGAGAGCATGAACCATTGAGAAGAAGCATATGTTGGGCAGGAGCCTGCCACTGTGTCCTGTGAAGCATAGCAAACTAACATGAATAAATCATGGAAAAGCAGTGGGTTTTGAACAAAGCTAGAAGAAACAAGTCATTAGGCCTTCCTCTGTTCTATCTGCTGTTTGCTTTTTGGCAAGCACATTCATCTCCTAGTGCTCCCCTTGGATTCTCTGTTAATGATTATATCACATCAAGCCTCTGTGGTTGCAAATTACTGCTAGAACACCTGATTTATCACTAAATTTAACCTGGATGTTTAAATTTTCAAATTTGCAGTTCTGGAAGGGAAATTTGGAAAAGAAACAGAAAATACTACTTACCCTTTTATAAGTAAAGTCCACAGGACACGGCTGTGTGAAAGGCCTTGCACACATGATACAAATACTGGCTGCCAACAGCCAAAAACATCCCTTGATGCAAGAGCTCACTGACAGGCTTTGAAACTATAGCTGTGTATCACAGCAAAGGCTGCTACAGTATAAACTCGCTGTGTGAATCAACAGTTGATGCCGTTTCAGGTGATGACAGGTAACACAACCAAGAAGTGATGCACGCTCAATTCTCTGCCCAATTCCAGCACCTTAAAAACAGCAGCTGTTCCAGCCGAATGGTTCCTCCCCAGCACTTGCTCCTGGGCTGGCACAATGCTCAGCAGAGACACTAAACCTTTCTCAGTGGCCTCAGAAATGATTGTGACAGCAGAAGGATGCCATAGCGTCCCACTGTGTCACTGGGCTCAGATAAACACCTAAAATTCAAGCAAAGAAAACTATCTTAGTTATTATGTGAATTATACTTTTATTGGAGAGAGATCACATTATAACACAAAGACGAGTATTGTAATGTTTTTAAAAAAGAATTTCTATGGTTTATGTACATTTTTACCACATTAGTTTTTGCTCATTCCCACTCTTCATGAGTCAATGTGAGATAGTATAGTATGCTGCAAAGCTTAAAAACAATATTTTTCTTTGGCAGCTATTACTTCACGAATCCACCATCTGCTGCCATTAAATCTATCTTGTTGTAGCAACACTAATAATTTCCTACAGTGAATAAAGGTTGAAGATGAAGTAATAGAATTTTCCAAAGTAATTTTTCTTCTTTAGTACTTAAGACTAAAAATTTTAATTTTTGGAAACTACAAAGTATATTCAAGAGAATTCGTTTAAATTTGTTTTAATAAGGAATTGGTTAAGCTGTAGAAAGTTTCACTTAACGTCTCATTACTTCATATTATGTTCCAGGAGCGAAACAATCTTTTAAAACTTATTAAGCAAAATTATATTTTGCTTTGCTGTTATTTCTTCCCCCTCATGAGTACTGTTTGATACACGCAGCCCTGTTTCCTCAAGTCAGACTGACAGTTTGTTGCCTGTTATCAAAGTCTCTGAAGAACCTAAAGGAATTATCTTCTCCCTGGTACAAGCCCACAGCTCCCACCAGAGCTGGGACACCAGCTCCTGCAGGATATCAGTTGCTTCCAGCTGCCCCCAGCCAATACTGATGCCTGAAACGAAGCTCTGGAGAAATCAGAGTCTTGCTCCCATTTGTTTTTCAGGATCTGTAGGGTTCTTGTGTCGTGATGCAGCAAAGCATACTTAGTTAGCTCCTCTTTTTAGCTGTTTGCTCCTGATCTTGTGCAGCAGACCAGACTCTTGGCTCCTACCTGTGCTCCTGGGGGAACAACGTGCTGGACTTGTGTAAGCTTCGTGGCAGCTTGGAGTTGGGGCACCTCCCTGCAGCAGTTCCCTGCAGAGGCTGCCTTTCCTGGGAGCGTGCCCTCACTCCCTTGTGCCAGCAGCTGCAGCACAGCACAGCACAGCAGCTGGTGGCTCCTGAGCCACAGAGACATGGACTTCCCACCTGCATGCAGGAGAGGTGACCTCATCCTCAGGGTGTAGAGAGGGGCCATTTCATAGCCTTAAAGATTTGGGGACCCAAAAAGGCATCAGGCAAGAGGAAGCCAGGCTGTTACTCAGGGCTGGAGCTTTATTTCTTTATTTCCACTTCCTGGATTTTTATTCACTTTCTTCTCCTGTGAGTGAAATCTGCATAAAATGCAGATTTCGAGTGTCCTGGAGGTGCCTGATGTGGGCATGTACTCTGAGGTCCCTGGGCTCGGGCAGTGGCTGTGCCCATAGGAAAGCTCTGTGGGGCATTCCCCATTGCTTTCCAGAGCTATCCACCTCTCCTGGTCTGCAGGGGAAGCCAGGATGCTTGGGTTGGGCCCTGTGGCTTTCCCAGCTTTGCCTGAGTGTCGTCGTGTAGGAGGCTACTCCCAAAAACATGACCCGCCTCACCTATTTTAGGTATCCACCTTGGGGAAAGGTGCACCACCCCCCAAGAGTGGCTGTTTCTCTCCACTGTCTATGAAGACAACCTGTAGATGTTGAGAAGCAGGTGAGATGACTCCTATCCTGCCACCTGCTTTTAAAGAGGGATGCCTGAAGTATATGGCCTTGATTTGCATTATTCACTAATTTAAATTCTTCTGCATTTAGGTGAACTGTGGCATCACAGTTCACTGCACCATGTTTCTTGTTTATGCTGGAACCCCAGCACAGTTATGTGCTCTTGGTGAAGCTGGTGGCCCAGCAGCCATCTCTGTCTGAGGAAATGCTGCAGCTGGAAAGAATAATATAATAGCATTAAAGACTTCACTGTCAATAGTGTCATATCACAAACACTTTGAAACTCGTTCAGCAGTATTACTTGCATGGGAAACTCATTGTATGGTGGTTTGGATCTTGTTACTTATTTTAGCTGTCATCCTTTGAAACGTCATTTAATTGTGCATTATGTGTAAATCAAAGTCTGAATAGTCTTTCAAGGTGGGGATTTTAAAAAACAGAGAATAAAGCTTGATCCCTCATTTGACTGACACTTCAGGAAAGCAAAAAATAAAGACCTAATCCATGTCTGAGTAAAATTACCTGCAGGGTTTTTCAAGTGGTGATGTTTGTATTGGTGTGCACATTAACTGAAATTTTGCTGTGTAATGTTCATGTTCAGTCTGGGATACAGAAGGGAAATTGTTCTTTCTCACTTCTGTGTCCTCACTGTGAATGAAGAGCCTGTGACAGAATTTAGGTGTAAAAACCCAAGTGGAGCCTGGCTCTTCTTCAAAAAAGCAGAACTCCCATGCTTCAACAACAGAAAGTGTTTTAAACTTGTTTGTTTTTTAAAGATGGCTGCTCTAACTCAGAAACCCAACAGTATGAAGATAAGTATGAAAATAATGCTCTTACTCTTTTGACCATGATTCCATATGACCCTTTAGCAATCAATCACAGCTGCCTGCTATCTAATCTGTATAGGTTTTGTGCCCCAAAATTTGGGGCCCGCTGTTCAGGAAGGAATCATTTTAACCTTGTCCTTCACCAAAGGAAAGGGTGCCCAGCTGAAACGTGTCTGCAGTTATACTGGTTTAGCAGTGGTTTGTGGAGACCTGCCTAGATTTGCTTTCTTCCCAGGCTACAGTCAGATTTTTGGGGTACTGACATAAGTGCTTCATTCGGAAACTCATCACCAACAAAATAAACCTGCTGCAAGAAACAAAGCTTTAGTCTCAGAAAGCTCATGAGGCCCCTTCTGTTGTTATGCACAGACTGTCTCTATCATTTGTCACGAAATGCTTATTGTGTTGCCAAGAATAAGGCAGAAGTCTTGGCTTGGGCAACATAGTATGAAAGGAGAAGCCAGCTTCTTGTCTTAATTCAGCCACCAGAGAGAAGTCACTGACTTAGTCTGCAAGTTTGGATTATTGCTTAAAGACAGGCTACTTCAATACCAGGTGTTCTGTTTTGGGAGGATCTAATTCAAGTTGAACTGTGTGCGTTTGCAGATGGAGTTAGCAGTAGCACCGCTGTGTCGGCGAGTCTCTGACTTAGGAAAATCCTACAGACAGCTGAGGTCGTTCAGGTGAGTTGCAGTCGCAGTATGACTAAATGTATTTCAAAACTGATTTATTACCTCGTGTTAGTTCTGATTGAACTGAGGGCTTTTTTGGCAACACCCACCTGCAAATTAGAAATAGATTAAAGTTCTTTTAAATTTTATGCAGAGTATAACTATGATTTAACAATCTTTGTCATGCAAATGTTGGCCAAATTGTACTTTTTTGTGTTGCTTTCAGTACATCTGCTGTATGACAGCGAGTTCTATAGTTACCTTAAATGTTTTCACTGAAATACAAAATTTACAGTCCTGTGTTGTTTAATTACAATAGGCAACTGCTGTAAATTTTTGCAAACTGGACCTGTGTGGGAAACCCAAGATGCAGAGTAGTGGCAAAAAATTTGATGATTCTATCCTAACGCAATATTGCCACCACATAGAGGCACTTTTCTAATGCATAAGATAAGCTTTTTCTTCATTTCATGAGTATATTGTTACATTTTTCCAGACCACTCCTGTTCCAGACCAGTGAGCATATTGCCAGTAGCCCAGCTCTGGGAGAGGTTATTCCATTCAGCATTATTCTTCAGTTCTTATTTACAAGAGCGCCACCAGAGCTAAAATCACCCTTCCAGGTAATAAGATCAACCTGTCTTTTATTTTCAGATGTCCTAAGGCAAAATGAGCGTTGTAGTTTGTCCTAGCTGTTTTAGTTAAAAATTATTCAAGTGCATATTTTATATGATTTTTTGGTTTTGTTTTTATTGTGGCAAAGGTACTATGGTAATTTGTTTACTAATTTAATAAATTGATTGATTGATTGATTAATTAATAGTAGGGATATGATAACCTGATATTAAATAGACTCTCAATTCTTTTCTATTCTGTCAGCTCATAGTAGAAGTTGCAGATCTTTCTCCAGACTGCAAATTGCCTAGATCCTACTCTTGTAAGATGCAGGAAATCTAGATAAAAACCCTGTCAGAAATGGGCCAATAGCTGATGTAGGAGATTACCTCTGAACTCCCAAATACTGGGCTATTCCTGTTAATTGTCTTCGATTCCTTAACTCATTCTGCATCACTGCAGTATTAAGAGAGCCTCACGTGGCCTTCATTTATGTCATCTTTGATTCTGAAATTGGTGTGTCTGTTTCCTTTTTTGCATTTTGTGTAATTGGTGTTTGTGTTTCTCTGTACCAGAGGGCTGAGTGGTCCATTGCCCGCTACTCCCAGTGGCTCGATGATCATCCATCTGAAAAAGACAGGCTTGCTCTCATACGGTAAAAATTGTGCTTCTTTCTTCTCTACGTTTATGATAATGGAGCAGTAACTTATCTGCACACTAGGACTCTTGAAAAGTAAAAAAAAAATGTGCCTCAGAAGATGTATCATAAATACCATTACCTTCTCTCCACTCATGGGATGAGTTGCAAAGTAGCAGAAATATAAACTGAACTCTCCCCTCCACCGCCCTGTACTCAAACTCTCCAGTGCCTTTGGAAGGAGCACATAATCCTCTTGTGAAGGAAGTAAACCATGCACAGTGATGGTTTAAATTAATAATGAGTTTTAGCAAAACTGCCCCTCTCTCTTAACTGCTGGAAAGTCAAGGCTGCAGCTGTCCTGTCATCTCTATCAGGAAAGAGAAGCTCTGAAAGCTTAACCAATATAAATGTAGGTAGAAATCTAAAACTGGAAGACCCTTGTTACACACCTGGAATGTTATTCTCCAGGAAATCAGCCCAAGATCTTTAGGAAGTAATAATTGCATCAGGTTTTTGGAATCTTGCTAGGGTAGATGACTACATAGCTGAATATTATTTTGCATCTTAAGATGTTAGGAAAAGTTATGAAGAGTCTTGTTTGTCAAAACAAGCAAAGTTCTGAAGTATTTTAGAGAGAGCAGATGAGTTGTATGAACATAACAAAGCCAACCTGGGCATCCTCAGGATTCAAGACTCAGATAATCATTTGGCTCCTAATGCCCTAAATTTTCCAGCCATCTTCTCAGTGACCTTGGTGTCCCCCACACTAGTGACCTGGGAAAGGCTCAGTCACACGTAGCTGCACTGGGCTCCATCTGGCCTGGGAGCCAGCTCTGTCCTTGAGCTACCATTTTTTTTAATCACTCCAGCTTTTGCTGGAGTCATAAAAGCTGCCTTTTACATTCCAGCCAACAGTGATTGTGCCTCAGAAAGTCAACTGTTTCCTGTCCACACTTCTAAAGCAGCCAAGAGGAGTCTGCTATAAATATTTACACTTCCTGAAGCTGATAGCACCACACAGTCCCATGCAGTAATCGGGCCAGTTAAGGAAATACTAGTTGATCACCAGTAGGATTTACTATTTCTGAAATATTAAAATACAAACTGTCGCTCCTCATATGTGTATTTTTTGAAAATTATACATGTGATTAGTCCAGTTTGTCTACAAAGCTAGCTTTTCTTGAATCTCAAGCCATGACGCTGAATTACAGGGGCATGGGTAATAGGAGCAGAGCTGACAGAGCTGTATATGTAATTAGCTATGAATATTTTGATTATATTTTCTGTCCTCATAGTACTGGCAACACTGGCAGTGTTGAATCTCAGATATAGTAGGGAAAGCCAAGAATGCAAATCATTTGAGAACTGGTGGGATTTTGTTCTCTTCAATTCTTTTTCCCAAGTTCAAAAATGCCATCCTTAAACTACAACACTTTTTTGTCTTTGCCTGCAATTAAATTTCATCCAGACTGATTCAGTTCATGGGCTTGCTGGTGGTCATGTTCAGACACTGATAAATTGTTCTAACCACGGAGGCATTAAGGAACAAACCTTGGGATGAGGCTGTTAGGCTGAGACAGTGTCATCCATTAGACCAAGGAGCGAAGCTGGAATACCCAAGTTTTGCTTTCAGTCCTTTCATTGAATCCTTTATTCATTTTGCAGGGCTGGTTATCCATATGTAAGGCAGGCAAGCAGACATCAGTCACTAGTGTGACCGTGAATCACTCATATTTTCTGTAATACTCTATTGGAAGGTTTCTGAGCCTGCTCTTCATGTGTCTCACATGAACCTAAGTTGAACTGCAGGCATCTTGCTCTTTTATCAGTCACCCTCTTCAGGCTTTTTCCACCTGTAGTCATTCAGCTGTGCGAGTTAAACTTTGGATGTTTGGAGCCTTCAGATCCCTGCACTGGCCTACATCAAGATACCGTCTCTATGTTTGCTGCAATCTTGCAAATGGTAATTTTCTGCAACTTCCCTTTGTAACAACTGTGCAATTACTCTAGGGACCTGCTGCCTAGATATTAATTTCCTTGTGTTACCAGCATCCTTCTAGCTTCATATTAAAGCTAATTGGAGTGCTTCTTCCGCTCTGTAGGTCTTAAATGCTTCGCTTGCAACATGGTGTGAATGGTATGAATTAGTCCCATTCTGAGCATTTTTGTGCATTTCTTTCTTGCTTGTATTCAGCACGAGGGGTGGTATTTACCTGGCCAGAGGTATATTTGCCAGACTCCCTTTATAGTCAACAGAGAGAAACAGGCACTGCTGGGGCTGATTCATCTCATCCTGAAGCAGGTACCTAAAATAGGTCAGTTGCATTGTGTCCTGAAAGCTCCCATTTTCTCTGTTCAGTGCATGGAGTGTAGGCTGGGACACAGGAGTTCTCTCAGGCAGCCAGCTGCCCTGCGGACATTGAAGGTTAGGTGAGATGACCCTGCTGCAGGTGTCTTCCCTGAGCAGGGATTGTGTTGAAAAGAGCATTTCTTTAAGTGGCCAGGGCAATATTTTTTCTTTTTCTTTTTAAATTAAGCTTGAAAACTCAACTTTTCTTCCATAAAAGAAACCCTATTAGACATGACAGGATGTGAGCCAGCCTGAAGGACAGTTCATCCATTCAAGGGCCAAATTCTTACCTTTACCATTGGAGCGCGTGTTAACTCTCCTTTTTCGAGCTCACCCTTGCTGAAGCAGAGATGAAAGGCAGACCCGGTGAAGGGTTCATTTCCACAGCGAGCTGCTGTCCTGAGCCGGGGAGTGGCTCTGACCACTCGCCTGCCCGGGGCAGGGACAAATGGCAGCTCGGGGAGCACGGTGAAAGCCCCATCTGCGCGCTGGGTTCCGTGTGGCCGGGCCCAGGCCCGGCAGCTTTGCCGGGAGCAGCGCAGCCGGGACGGGAGGCGGCAGCGCTGCCCGCCCTGCGCAGCACCCCGAGGGGCACACAGGCGTCCCCATCAGCGCACGGGCCTTTGATCTCTTCATTAGGTACTCTGGAATAACCGGAGATACCTCCTGCTCCTCTGCTGTCCTACAGGTGATGCTGTCGGAGGTTTTACTGTTCGGTTTTACAGTAATTTTTATAGCACTGGGTTAAATAGACCTGATATCACACAGATGTGCTCTTACACAGCAGATTTCCCATTTTCTGCTTTGCCCTAAAGTTTGCAGACCAAACAGACTTTTACCAAAATACTAAAGAAAATTCTGGCCCCAGTGTCCTCCAGCTGCCCTGCTGATTGATCGGGACAGGAGTGCACAGGGTGCAGCCCCACTACTGAGCAGAAAGATGATCCCTGCCTCTTCTGAAGCTTACGATGTAAATCCGACTCCATTTGACCAAGGCAGAGTCCAGGACGGTAGCGCTAGGATTCACAATTCCATATAAAATTAATTAATTAGAGTAATTCTAAATGATAGCCTTTAAGATCCCTTAAGAACCACAACCCAAATCATACTTTCTTTTTTTTTCCTTTTAACTCTAGATATAAATCTTCATGGGTTGACATAACATTTTAAAGAAGAACTATCAGGGTCTTATATAATCAGCTTGTCCTGATTTCCAAGAAAGCTCATGGTTTTGCTCATGCAAGTGAAGTAATTTAATAAGTGCTTTAAAATCCTTTTCCTTATGTGGGAGGGCATCTTAAACTTAGGGCTTTTTTTTTTCCTTACTTCTTATGGCATTTTTAATGAAGCATTAATATATGCAGAACATCCCACCAACCCTCCTTCCATAGCTCTCTTTTACAAACAATATTTGTAATGTATACCATAGCTTGTCTTTTAAAATAGAAACAGATTGCTGAACAGGTTTTATGTCCTTTATTAGACTAGAAGATGCTGAATTTAGGGCATTATTTAGTCTAATCCCTTCAAGAGTATGTTTTGTATATTACATAAACAGGGTTTCTTCCATCTTAAACAACGATAATATAACTATATATTACATCTTTTTATATGACAACAGCTGTGATCTCCTCTGTGCTAGAGACTTGCTGATACTGCTTTCACCCATAACGCTGTTTATTTTTCCACAACTACTTTGGCACTGGTGTTTTTGCAGTGTCTTCAACAGGACTGAGCCTGCCTTTTTAAAGACGAGATTTTAATGGTAAACTGAATTGAGTTGGTGCATCTGAATTGAGTCCTGTATTGCCAGCATAGTTTACAAAAGCTCACTTGAGCGAGGACTGCTAAAGTTTACCAAAATGTCATGGTAAATTCTGCATTTCAAGTGTTAACAAAGCCTCTGAACTCATTTATCTCCCCAAATTAGAGTCAGGTAGGCTTCCCAGCAGCTCCTGTGATATTCCAAGTTGCCCAGCTCCAGCAGCCTGCACTGAAGTCTGGCTGCATGCAGCAGCAATCATCTTGCTTTGCCACAAGCAACTTCCTGTACTGTCCATATTCCTGTATGCTGCAGTCCCAAAATCCCACCCTGAAGACTTGTTTACTGTATTCAGCAAAACAAAATTCCCATCCCAAATGAATTTCTGGAACCACGTCTACTCTATGACCATTGGTGCTTTTAGTTACCTCTTCCAGCCCATTCCTCCCTCTCACTCTAGAGCAACTTCACCATTATTCTCTGCACTCAAACAACCTTTCTCCCTGGATTCGTGATTTGTGCCATTTTCCTACCTGGACCTTTCCTTACCAGCAATGGACAGACTTCCTGGCCTGCCACCATGGTGTCATTCCCACAGGCAGCAATGCAAAGGAGTTTCCTGAGCTTGACCATGACTCCCTCGTCACCTGGTCGGGTGTGGAGCTCCAGGTGACTGTGGCTGCCTCTCTGTTCCCAGCCTTTAGCAACTGCAGCAGCTTTTCATCCTCCCCTTAGCTGCTTTCCTGCACCTGCCTGTGTGGGAGCAGGCTCCTGGCCTTCCCTGGGTGGGCACAGGGAGTTCTCTTGGCCAGTTTGCTTTACCAGAAGCACTGTTCTCTCAGTATTTCAGGTAAAGCTACCGATTATAAATGGCTTTTTAACATTCAGCTTCAGAGTGTTTAAATACTTCTACTGGAGATGCAAGTGTGGGACGCAGGAAAATAGTGAATGCAGTTGGAGTATTCAGAAAGCTTTTGTTTTCATTGTTTAGTGTAAAGCTGTACAAGGTCTCTTCTAGAAAAATGCCTGAGAATTCACCTTACAGTATTGATATTACTGGTTGTCTTTGGAGTGGGTAAGAGTTGTGATGCTCTCAGGTTGGTCATATTGGTGAAGTTTGACTCCATCTCTTTGGAACAATGCAAGCAAAGCCACAGTAAAAGAGCAAGTGCAGCAGAAGGGACCTGCAAAACTCCTTTTAGCTGCCACTGATGGAGTTGGTTTTGCCAGTTAAATCAGATTCTTTTGGGGCAGGCAAGAAGGAAAAAAGATAAAAGCTGCTAGAAGGTGTGACAGTAGGACTGTAATACTGGTGTATGGCACTTAGCATAGCTTAAATCTCATTCCATCTTGTTTGATCTGATGGGAATAACAGTCTGGCAAAGGATTATCAAGGGCTCACATTGAGTGGTTTTGGGTGCTGCTTTTAGGGTAAAGCTTCTCCCTTTCATCTCTCTGGTTATCTCTGTAATCTTTTTCAAGGGCTTTTTCAAAGCAAGGAGATAAGTCAGTTAAGGGATAGCAGTGTTACCATCTGGATAATGATGCCAACCCACAACTTCACCAAGAGGTGTCAGAGTTTTCTAAGTTAAGCAGGTCAATATGTTTTTTTTCTATTTTCAGCTTTTGATGACTTCAAAAAACTATTTGAGCCCAACAAACTTTGAGGAGTGTATAGAAAGGAAAAGACAGGGGAAGGGGAGAGATTTAGCAAGACGAATGACAGTTACCGTGACAAAACGCACAGGAGTTTCTCAACTGTCTTTTTAATACAAGGGACAATTCTTTGTAGCAGCTAACTAACATCTAACATGTCTAAAAACTACTGCTGACCAGAGCCCTTGAATGCTGACCTAACGGGAAATGCGAGACATTTCTGCATCTCCACTCATCAGGATGGCATACTTGGTGTCATCCTTGAGCCTTGCCTGCCCGCATCTCCCACCTGCTGCTCAGTCTGCTCATCACATGCTGGCCCCTCATTGCTACAAGAGGCCAGTTTATCTAAAAAGCACAATTTCCTGCTATCCCTTTCCCCCAGTCTCACTTTTTCTCTCTAAATCTTGGGATTTAAAATAAGCCTGTGGATGTGCCTAATCTCTCTGCAGTTCACAATGCTGATGGCCTTTGCTGGGAATGAAGTGAGCTGCACCCAAAGCACTTCGTGGCTGCAGCAAGCAGTGTTTTAGTTGTCTATTTACCTGTAGACCCCCTGATGCCCCCCAGGGACCATTGGGAAGGAGCAGGCTGAAGGTTTTCAGGGAGCTGACCGGGTGCAAAAAGTCAGCTTTACTTTAGCTAGATAAAATAAATATTCTTTCCCTGCCTTTCTGCCTGTAACAAGGGATTGCTTCTCTGTTGCAGTTTGTTGCTGTGCAAAAAAATTCAAAATGATTCCTTACAGTGTATTTGTAGCTGGTGTGGACCCCTCAGCAGTAGCTCATGAGTAAGTTGCTATCAAAACTGAAGAGCTCTCAAGTGCACCAAGGCCAACATGCGGAACTGTTTCTGTGTTCAGTAACTTTATTCTTCTGAAGCCTCTCAACTCTCCAGTAATCCAGTCCATCCTTCTTTTGTGCCCCCCCAGTCTCAGACAATATACCCAGGGCTTCAGCAAACAGGGACTGTGAAGTCTGGATGCTGCATAGGGACACCAGGAGCTGTGGTGGGAATCACCTCGTGCTGTGCTGTTTCATTCCCATCCTGTGCTCAGAAGCGAAGCTGCCTCGGGTTCTTTGGTTGCACGGTCACACGCTTCACCCTCTCCCTGTCAAACTCCATTAGCAGGGAGTGCACGTGGGGACAGCCAGCTCCTCCTGGTGCGCTCTGGCAGCGAGGCTGATGGATCAGCACCGGCGTTGCTGGGGATGGGAAGTGCTGGCAGGAGCAGGAGCAGCCCCAGGGCCAGCTCGTGGGGCCGGGCTGTCACTGCTGTCACTGGCTTCTCAGAACCCAAAGCTCAGACTCGTCTCTCCAGCGACCTGAGCACAGGCTCTTGGCCTAAGGAGCATCTTCCACTTGCTGATAAATGAACTTTGCTGGAAATTCCCAGCAACGCTCTGACACAGATGGGTTCGAGTCGTTGAGGAAGGGCCAAGCCCTTGCTGATGTAGCAGCAGCTTTACTCACAGGCACCCAAGTGCATTGCGACCCTGCATCTTCCTACCATCTCTTCTGGTTTGTTGGGTTTGGTGGGCTCATCTGAGGCTTCTCAGAGCTGCAGCATCACACAGGGATCTTGGCTGCTCCTCTCTTACCATCTTACTCCAGGAGAAGTCTTTGTGTGTGAAACATGGGCTGAATCTCACTGTTCAGTACTTTTGCTTTCCTTCAGCCTTGCCTGATTCACTGCCTACTGCTGCCAGCTGCCAGCAGGCATGTACTGGGGAGCAGCGCTGCCTTAGAAACCGTGAACTCTTCGTGCAGGAGCCCAGGGTTCCACCAAAGGCTTGTTTGTTGGAAGGAGCAGCAAAGATAAATACAGTTCTGCCTCCACAGCCCACCATCCTACAGCAGTGAGTGTGTCTTTATAGGCACAACACTGCGGTTGCTCTCTGTTATCATCTCCCTTGACGCCCCGTGCCCCCCAGTCTCTTCACCAGATGTGCACAACAACCATCTGCCTTCTCCCAGTGGGACTGGGAATGCTCCTGCCATGTTACTAAAAGCCAGCGGGCTCCCTCACTGGCAGAGCAGCTGTGCTGGTGCATCCTGCACTTCCAGAAAGGAATGCATGAGACAAAACCCAGGACCGCTCCCTGCTCAGTGGCCGCGTTGGCGGCAGGACCCGCTGCCCTGTGGGCTGGTGCCTGCGCAGTGCTGGGAAGGGCTGTGGTGACAGTCTGTATTAGAAGAGGAACAGCCACGTACCAGGAGCTGTATTAGTCTCCACTTGAAATGGGGTCTGTTGTTTGCGCATTTTCTTAATGTCACAGTTTTGCTGTAAATAGCACAAATATAAATGAGTTTTAGAAGGAAACTCCAACATGATTGTATCAGTTACATGAAGAAATAGAAGCAGAAAAGGAGAAGAAAATTAAATTCAAAGCTATATTTAAGTGTGACAACACTAGCTTGGCCTACTTAGTGAATTAGTAAGTTGGAATCTCAACAGATGAGCACTTGCAGTGTTTGCTTTACAAATCTGCTGTCACTCAACAATACTGTGTACTAGAATGTTGGCTGAAAGGTGACCCTGTGCTGTAAGGCATGTTAAATTACGTACAGACAAGTACGTCACCACAGTTGCCCCTTTTAGCTTTGCAATGTTTTATTTGTGCAGTTGACACACGATGACTCTATGTGTGACATCCTGTGACAATGTGTAAGAGAGCCAGGCTGTGCCTTGCCCAAGCCCTCTCTGGGGTTCGCGTGGCGTTTCCCGAGGACGGACGGTGGGAGTTCAAAAGGCTGTGCCGGGAATCACCTCGGGCATGGCGGGTGTTCACCAGTGCCCCACTTTTCATGCTGGAAGTTGCACTCTCAGTGTCTGCAGCAGCTGGAGATTATTCTCTCCCTGCTAAAGGTTACCAGTGCAGCACTGAGCCCGAGTCTGTGCGTCAGAGCTGTCATTTCAAGCCATCTGCAACATGCTGCTGCTTATTTAAATGTTAACTTGTTTGCTCCTCAAACATGCAAGAAAGGAGAGAAAGATCATGAACAATTATACAGAGCTTTGCAAGGCCTTCCTTGCTCACTTCCTTCCACAGACAAGTAGAACCATCTGAGGAAAATTTTGCAGGAGGGAAGAAGGCAATTAATTTCAGTTGCAGATCCTGAATTTACAGTACTTAATTGCTTTAGATACTTTACTTTTTTTTTTCTTTGCAGTGGCGCACTGGAAGCTTATGTTCAATCAGTGAGAACAAGAGAGGGAAAGGAGTTTGCACCAGTCTATCCCATAATGGTTCAGCTGCTGCAGAAAGCCATGTCAGCCCTTCAGTGAACACACCTGGACACTGCTCTCACACCAGGGGATGGATGGTAACACATCTGGGGGCTTTGGTGCCACATAGGTATTCACTGTTCATGTAAACTATCCCCAAGTACATCAGCTTTACAATGAAGCGTTTACCTACTTCGTGTCTGAAACTTCTGTCTTCTTGCTTTACGTTCACATTACAGGAACTTACTTATACAGAAATATTATAAGGAAATTGTACAACTTTTATGTGCTCTAAGTCTACTACTAATTGAAACATTCTTAAGCATTCCTTTTGAATTTAGAAAAGTATAAAATTTGAGCTCAAATATTACAGTGTAATTGCTGAATATCTCAAATAAGGAAGCAGCTCTTTTCCTACAAGTATAGTTTTAAACAGTTGAATACATTTTAGCCATATTCAGAAAATTGTACTTTTGAAATGTTTGAATCATCAGTTTCCATCTAAAAATCACTAATTTTAACACAAGGAAAAATATTTATAACTAACCTAAATGCTTCTCTATTGCACTGCTATTTGCTTAGAAATAATTTATATTGATTCCAACTCTTTTTGCTTAAACTGTAATAAAGAACATTGACTATCCAATCCTGAAAATAGTATTTGAAATTCTTCACTAGCTTCCTAATGGCAAAGCATTAAAATATACTTTGGATGGGTTCATGTAAAGACTTCCATGCAGAAGATGCTCATTGCTGCAGGGCTGACTTCGTGATCAGTCTTCTTCATTTTATAAAATACACAACACCAAATTTTAATGAATTTATTTGAAATAATATACAAGAATATAGTGTGCAAAAATCTTAGGGGCAACATCATGTAGACGTGTCATAAACTGAAATTTACAGTTGTGATTCTTAAAAAAAAAACAACGCACAGCTGTTTAGTACAGGAAAAGCCATGATTGTAAATGTTCACAGCAGAAGCAATTGTAATCCTAATGCAGCTGCTCTAATTTTAGACAGTTGGAGGAGAAAAAAAAGTAAAGTGCAAGTGTTGCACATATAGTTAAGTGCAAAGTTTGCCCCCACCATAAAGATGTCTTATGGCAAAATAAAATATTGTAGAATATGTGGCAAAGACAAAACACAGAGTTATAACTACGATGGTGATGATATCAACAGCACCACTTTTCTTGAGATAATGCTATTTATTCGTTTCATCCTGTCCCGGGCCCTCGTTTCCACCACGAAACAACAGCTCTCACTAGTGCCAGCTGATGCAAAAATATCTCCCTTGTGGATACAAGTTTTCCAAGTAGCATCCCAGACAGCAGCTCCCTTGCTACACCACAGGGTGCCCTCCATTCCCACGTTCTGGTAACTTGCTGGCAGCAGGGCACGCTGGGAAGGTGGAAGCTGATAATACACTTTGCCATTTCAGGAAATCCCAGGCCCCAGAATCGCAATTAATAATACAGTTGTGCAATACATATTAATCAGCAATAAGAATCAATGTATATAAACAGCTGTTACATATTTTAAAATTCCCCTTTTTGTACATTTTCTTTTAAAAATAAACATTTATACATCTCTCCTTCGCCTCTTTCTAAAGTACTTTAGCACCACAGGATATCCATTTTCAAGCCTATATTACCTGATACATAATGAAGTTTGGAAGAAAAATAAGGCAATTTGGTTTAAAATGCTGATAGTTTTTAGCTTACTTAATGTTCTATTGTAAAAAGCAAATCTGCACTCAGATCATTTCCATGATGGTGCCAGTATTTTATGGTCACACATAGTCACAACAAGTAGTAAGACCTTGATCTTGCATCTTCTCGCCATCAAGCAACAGCCATTTTGTAAATACAGAGTTAACAGGAAAATTCTGGCTTAATGCTGTTGTGAGCCCTGAGAAAAGAGAAGAGAAAACCAGGTTAGCGATTACCAAGCAAAGGGGCACAACACTTGTTTTCAAAGCCACAAGTATTTCTAATCATTGGTCAGTTATTCAGAGGAAGACAAAAGGCCAAACCAGACAGTTTTGTTCCCTGATCATCAAAAGACCATCACAACTTCTCTGTCACAGCCTGGAGCCCACTGTCATTACTGAGTAAGGTTACCAGACTGTTAACAGTTCAGTTCACTGAACTAGGAGAATTTAAAAGGGTATTTCCTGCTGTAACACTGAGGTAACAGGTTCTACAGATCCTGTTCTCTCGGCCTGAAGACTGCAGGGACAAGGAAAATCCTACTACAAGGCAGGGCAAGAAAGCCTTACTGAGGCCAACCCATCACTACTCAGCTACACACAAGCAAACCTCTGAGTTGCTTGAAGCTCACAGGTGAGCCTGTGATCTCACCATCCCAAGCTTGAAACTGCAGCAGTGTAAGAGCAGAATAAATAAATAATATTATTTTAACTAAACCCACAAGGAAATGTAGCAGAAGCTGTCACTGTTGATTAAAATAGAATGCAGTGAACAGAAAAACAGCTTGTTCCTAGCAGCTGGGATTTGGTGGAACCTTCTGCAACAAGGGACTGGAAACTGCACAAAGTATGTGCAGCAGAAAGAAGCAACTCAGTGTTGGAGCATTTCTTACTCAGCTCTTAAGGCAACATTTGTATATGATCTTGAGAAAGACGCCTCATTTACACATCAAAGGAAAGGGAGTAACTTGAGGATGAACTACTACACCCCATGGATGGATGGTTTCACCAACCATGTAGATGAAGTCCACACCACACTTCAAGCTCCTACCCAGCCATAAAATGGAAGAACTTGGCAAGCACTCTGTGCACCTCAGTGGATCTTTCCTTCCAATCTACTCTTCTAGTTGAACAAGCAGAATCTCCTTTTTTGATGTTTGCTTTACATGATGTTTCAGCTTAAAAGCCCCTCTCTTTCTTAATACAGCCACCACCTACTAATACATTGCTGCAGACTCTTAGGTTGATGGCTTTCTACAAAGTGGAAACCAATTTATTTCCCTACAGACGTAGCATTATCTACTGTATTTATTTTACAACTGAATAGAGTAATAAATGAAAGGGATTCATGGGGAAAAATTATTTTGCTCCCTCAATATCTTCATATATGTTGGTATAAATTATCAGTAAGAAAAATTGAAAAAGGTAAAGAACAAGCTTTTACAGAAGAAAAGAAGTTTAGGTACAACCTTATGAACTCACTTCAAGGCGAAAGACCATGTGCCTTTCCTTTGCATTTCACAAGCACACGAACTTTCAGTACAACAGAATTCACAGAACTCTCATAAAATATTCAGAGAGACCCTCTCCTGATCTGTCTCCTGCCAAACTGCCAAAAGCAGGTTACACAACACAGGGGAGTAAATGAAGGTTTTGGCTACTAAGAAAGCAGCTTATTCTGAACAAAATACACTGCAGCCACCCATCTGAACATGTAACCGCATAATGAAAACGACTGCTTCACAAACATACAGAATTTGTTCGTTTTCTTTTCCAACAGTCAGGATTTAAACGCTTCTGCTCCTCTGCCAAGGCCTTGGCTTCTAGTGTGTACATCCTTCTTTCCTCATTTTTCATTTTCTTCCACCTGTCGCCAAGTATCACACTTATGGCTCTGCAAGATAAATGTTTACAGTACAGTCAGGACAGTGCTAAGAAATACCAGGATTTTTTTTTGTTTTTTATCTGAGCACTTTAAAAAAGATGTGAGTTAAATGAGGAATTAACACACAAGGAAGAAATGAGCTGTACCTTAAAATTTTTAATAATCGTATTTGTGATTATCTTCTCATAGTTCTTTTAATAGTTAATAGCTGAGACTTCTGTGTTAGCTGAGCATGGGTCAGTGCACATTTTAACATTTCAAAGGGTGTACATACAGCAACTGGCATAAGCCAGCAAAATAGAGATGTTACAAAAAACACCACCAAATGGTAACTCACATTTGTTTTGCTCTACTTTCATACTAGAAGATCATATGACAGATTTGCTGAAAATATGTTCTCTAATAATTAGAGCAATGAACTGAATATGACCTCAGCCAAATATTTGATTAAGTGCAAGTCCCCATGTCTATTTAATCAATATCTGTACCTTCCTCCACCTTTAATCCATCCTGGGTGGAACATACTAGTAAGTTCCCATTCCTGTGCAAAGGAAAACATTTGTTCTAACACAGCGATCACCATTTCCAGAAGCTGAATTAATTCCTTTCCTTACAAACTCTAGGTCTTTTGACAACATTTCCCTGTACTATCCTGCCATATTGCTTAACTGCACTCCCAAATGTTGGATCAATATCCCATTAAAGCTTTAACTCTGTCTTTTAGCTGAATGAAAATCTCTAAACAACAGCTCTTTTATCAATGCCTATTAAAGCTACCAAGTTGTTTGTACACTTTGGCTTCAGATTACAGCAATGAGAGTTCTGTGACTGGCTCTAAGAAAAAGGTAGACACAACTAAATCCTTTTCTTTCTCCTATTAATATAGTCCCTTGCTGGCAGCGAAGATATTCAATCAAGACAATTAGAGTGTCACCAACCATTTCCAGAACATGGCACACAGAGCAACTCTGAAGCCTGTTCTGCACTGCAGCAACAAAATGGATTTGAATCCTGCAAGGCCGTGTGGTGCCGTTCAGGTTTCTGTGAGCTGTGGAGCACTCAGGGACCACATCCCAAAGTGCCCGGACAGCCCTTGAGCCTGTGCTGCCATGTGCTCTGGTGGTGCCTTAGAGCAAACTCCTCCAGGGGACACCACATCCCATCACCATCAAACCCATTTGCACAGCCTGTCTCTTTGGAAACGGAATTTCTAGTTTTCTATCCAAACTGAGAACCTCTATCTTTGGTCTTTCATCTTTTGACAGTATCCAGAGGCGTATCACCAGAAACCTGTCTGCTCTGGGTCACCAGCTTGTACTGGATCACTCACACCCTCAGGAAAGAACACAGTGACCCAGAGAGAGCAGGTCTGCTGTAAAAGCCACTGCCTTTCCAAATAAAAATGCACCATTAAATCTTTTAAACAAAAAATATGATTTCCCTCATCTCTAGAAGGCCCACTACTCAAAGAATTTCTGAACACAATACCAAGTCCAACTACGGTTACAGTGCTACACTGAAGAGTATCTAGAAAATGAACAAGTGCAGTCCTAACACGAGTTTTTCAAACATGATCTTGCAACCCACAGTAGTTTTAAGTATTGCGTGACTCTTGACTTGTGCTTTGAATGTTTACAAGCTCACTGTCTTGCTGATATGCCTTGAGCTGCTTTGTCTCAGGATAGACCATTTAACTCAGAATACCTCAAGTTCTGTCCTTTTTTACTCCCATAAGGAAATAACTGCAGCAAACATAAGAACTCCACTGTACAGAAGCGGCTACTATGTTGTAAGACCTACATAGTAATCTGAAAATGACACAAACTTACATTTAAAAAAAGTGAAATTGCCTCCCAACAGCTAAATTAATGAATGCCTCAGCAGCACTTAGGTGACAGTAGCTGAATGCCTGTATCAATTATCACTAACGCTGTTTCTGCCATCCTGTGTTTTATGGACGCCACAGAACTGCACCCAAATGCACTGCCTTCCAAGCACGACAGGGAGCAATGCATTTTGAACCCTACTTGTAACTTTGTCATCACTTTCCTTCAAGGTAAACCTGCTCACTGAAATATTCAATTCATTTTCACATCCATGCAGCCACAGCTCCAGTGCACTGCATCCATTTGAAATCAGCATTTTCAACTGAATATATAAACCATCATCAACTTTCCTGGCTGACATTCTGTTCCATTTCTTGTTGATAGTTGCAATGAATGTGAAAGCAGCAGATCTGCTTCACTGAACTTACTACAAACATTACACAACATCATTGTCAGGACACACAAGACTGGCTGGTGTTTGTCTGGCAGGATTTTATATCTCAGCACCAGTTACAGCCTCCTTATTAGAACATTATAAAATAGTAAAACCCCTTTCAAAGCCATGCCAACTTTAACTTTTACCAGATTTAGTTCTAGAATTTTTATGTCACAATGCAATTTTTACAGTAACAGTTTTTATAAAATTACATACATTAAAAAATCTGATTGTAAGATCAGTCCATGTTCATGTGTTTTAGTTTCTATTTACACATGCAGGATTAGCACCAAATATTACTTAAAACATATGTAATGGAAATCTTTATTAATAAATGTGTAGAAACAAACGTGCTAGAGATTGAGAACAAAAGAACAAACTAACAAAAACCCGTCCCCCAAACACAGTCATACAACTCTTCCTGCAAGTTTCAAGAGATTGGTGAATGCCTTTAGGGCAAGCAGAATTTGGCAATGTGCTGTCCGGATTATGATCTTTTACATACTCTAACTTATCAGTACTCCACTCTTCAACAGGATATACAGACTGGAAATAAAGGCTTGTAACTTCATGACCAATTTGCAATAATATGTCAAGACTTAATTAGAAGAACCAGAAACTCCCTTTTTTCCATTACAGCACACGAGCAGAGCACCTCATCACTGTAAACAACGAGGGTTCTGTATCTGTGCCTCTGCCAGTGCACACATATACACGTATCAGTTGCCTTACCCAAATGTTTTCTCAGAAGGTGTTTGCCAAAAATGGTTTGTATCGAGTTCACTGAGTACTGTAAATACTCACAGTCCACCCATAAATTACCCTTTATGTTAACATCTTTCAAAACGTATTCTTAAAACAATACACACATTTTATTCCAAATGCAAAATTTAGGCTATTTAAATCTAAAAGTGGGACACAGATATTCTCTTAACTCACCAGTAATAGCAAAACTACAGTATGTATCATTACCTGTTGTCTTTCCCTGGATACATCTGAGTGTATTCAACTCTGTACTTTTTGGCAAAAAGCATGAAGGCATTCATTGGTCTTTTGCACTTGTTTGGAGAAGTGGCACTCACAGTACTTGCAGTCCCTGAGCTGTGGCTTTTGCCAGCTTTGCTGTACAAAGGATTGGAGGAAAGATGTGACGATGCAGCAGAGGCACAGTTTTTACTACTGCATTCTGATCTCTCAGCATCCTGATTGTTTGATCCCCCACAGGACAGCGAAGCGCGACGCTGGCGAGCCATGCTGCTGAGCACATACACTGCAGAGGAGTCCATCGGGGTAAAATCGTAACTACAGGGAAAAGACAGATCATAAAGCCATCAAGTCATTTTCATGTAAAATCCCTAAATATCTGTTCACTCTTCAATTGTACTACATTTCCAGTATTTTGCTCTCTGTTGTGTGACATAATGATCTGTGCTTGATGTGGATGTCAGTGTGAAAAACAAAAAACTACAAGACTTTGGCAGGTAGTTTAATATTTTCTTCAATGTGACGAAGACTGCAACTTTTCATGTTCTGCTGTGTACCTTCCTCAGCTATGTATCAGTTAGCTATACAACGTCTTCAAACTTCATCCTCTTTTTAAACACACTTCTTTCTTTCTGCTTCTGTCCTTACCATAAATCAAACCTGATCAGTGAATAAAAAGTACAGAACGGGAAGAATAAGCAATGAGTTCACTTGCAGATACTAAGGGCAAATATGAAACCACTATATTAAAGTAAATGATATTATATTCACTACTGTACAAGTAACTTCTCTGGGCAGTTGAATACATACGATTTTACACACAAACCTTCCAGTGCGGTTGAAACCCTGCTCAGAGCCCCGTGACGTCGCGCTGTTTGATGCAGTGCTGACAAACGCCTGCCCTCTAGTGACAAAACCGCGACATCACGCCTCAAGGTATTTGAACAGCTTAGGCGACTTGTTTCCATGAAATTCAGACCTCCAAATACGACAAACTCTTGCAATTTTTAGCTGACCAACAACTACAATTAACCTCTAATCACCAAAGAAGTAGTTTAACGCCACAGACTGACTGTTACCATCTCCAGGTGGGAACCATAGGCTATGCTGGTTTTAGCATGCTTATATGGGAAAAACACTATTGGAAAGGGGCTACTCAATCATAAATCTAAACCACTAAGTTACCACGACAAGATAAAACGTATATATGCTAAGGCTCCTCTTACCTACTGCTCAATGTGGCTATAGCTGCATGATATAAGGCCAAAATAAGGGTTTTGAAGAGCTTTTTTGAGAACACCAAGTAGAACTACTAGCA
This sequence comes from Callaeas wilsoni, assembly GCA_013398955.1. NCBI lineage: Eukaryota > Metazoa > Chordata > Aves > Passeriformes > Callaeidae > Callaeas > Callaeas wilsoni. The sequence goes on from VWPU01004428.1 coordinate 41,496, forward strand.
AGGAAATACTGCTTGTGGCAGTCCGGCCCCCATCTGCAAAGGTAGCTCCTTTGGTGGGACAGAACCACGCGGAAGAGTGGAGCCCGACGAGTGACCTCCACCAGCCCTCAGGTAAGTACAAAGTGAAGAAGGGATAATGTTGACCATCTTGCAGGCTATCATGAGATAAGGAGAAAGGACCTCACTGTTCTAAAACAGGCCAGCACCCCTCCTATTCCTAATCTCCTTCCCATAACACAGCAACAGAATTTTGTTTTTAATTCTTCTGTCCTGTTATCACAGCTGCAGCTGCTGCATGCTCCTTTCTCAGTCACTCCCTTCTGCCCAGAAAGACAAGGAATTTGAAGTACAAGGCAGTATTCAGCTGGGCTGCAAATTAGTAAGGAGCCAGAAATCCAGAGTTTTTTCAGTGAGATGTAGCTGCAATGATTCTAACAGCTCTCTACATACGCAGTTCAGAATAGGAGTTAAGAAGAAGAAAAATGCCCAGATTGCCAATGAGTGAAGCCAAGCAATCTGAACGTGCTCTACGCCAGACTGAAATCATACAAGAGCTCCCAGGGCTTGAACTGCAAACAGCATCTTAAATTCCTTTTTTTCTGTTGTGAAAAACCAAACTGCAACAGGATTAAAAATAGATGCTAAAAAGGCACTAACATCATAGGAAAAGATGGATCTTACTTAACCTTAAAATCTCAAAATAGTATGGAAAAAATCCTTATTATTTCCTTAGAATCTTAGATTAATTTATGTTGAACAGGACCTCTGAAGGTTATCTGGTTGAAGTTCTAGCTCAGGCAAACCCCAAAGTTAATCAAACTCTGAAGTTAGGTAAGTTTGATCTAATATAAAAGAACGCCAAAAAACAGAATACACAAAAATAGTAAGAACTAATTATGAACATACTGTATTCTAAAGCCATTGCACATGCATTTACCACTAAGAAATGACTCAGATAATTCAGAAATATTGTTGCATATGAAGCATGAGATAATAGCTGGCAGACATACTATTGTCAGAAAAATGTACTAGGTTTTTCAAACATAATCCACTTTACCTGGAGAATTTATAAAGACTATATATATATATTTTTACTGCTTTATCTTATCTGCCTTAAACTATTATAAAGAGAGGCTAAAAAGTTATTTCACTCCAAGGCACTACTTTGCAGTTTAGCAGAGCACATAATTACACAGCTTTCCTAGTATAGAGTATTCATTTTTCCCTATCATTTATCTCATATTACCAAAACTATTCTCTCTTTCCTCTATATAATGCTTCAAATTCTTCCAGACTTAAGGTGCCTACTCATTAAATACAAGAACCACTGAGGCCACTTTATCCAAAAATTACCTTTTAAATGTATCAAAAACACCTGAATCATCAAAGTTAATGGCATCAGGGTGTCCAGGAGGTAGACACAGATCTCCAAGATGCATTTCACAGCATGGAATGCCATGCTGTACCACAGTCAAGCTTGGATAAAAAGATGACCAACCTGAAGTGGTAAAGAGTTAAATTAGACAAACGGCCAGACAATCTCTCCAGTTCTTCGTTGGAGCAATCTCGAAATTACATAATTTTATAAAATGTTCTGATGTAGTTTCTTTCACCCAAAAGAAATATCAGAAACACTTACTTAGGAAATTCTTACTGCAAGCAGTTTATTTTTATCTTAAATAAAATCTCATTCTAGCAAAAAAGGAATCAAAACCTGGAAACTTTTACCATCAGAAGTTCCATGTTTAGCAAGTGAGAAAAACTTCCCTTATTTGCAGTTTTTCTGTCTCCCCCCACCCCATTTTTTCTGCTTTCCTAAGGTCCATTGATAAACTCAATCAAATCTTTCCTTAAGAGATAGGCAGTCTTCCTGGAGCTTTATGGCTTTACAGGATTTTTTTGTTTGTTCATATTCCAGATTTCTTTACAAAGACAGTAAATTGTTTCTAGACCACAACCTTTATCACTTTCTTGAACAGTATGGGATGCCAACAAAATCTGCAATCACTTTCTGAGAATATTTTAATACACAACCAAGTGTACTTGACGTATTTCATACCTTTATTTTTAACATAAAAGGGATGATCGAGTCTGCATTCTACAGTAAGCAAGCCATCCTCTACTGTGCCAGGATCAAAAGTCAGCTTCAGCACTGACTCACCACAGGAAATGCTTTCTTCATGAGAAATTAACTTCAAACCATTGGAACCATAGTCCTGTTAACACACATACAGTTCAAAAAATTTCCCCCAATAAGCATATACCTGTTTATACTCTAGGTGTATACTCATCATCATACATTGTATTAAATAATAACAATATTCTAATTTGCATTTCTATCTTGCAAGAAATTAATAAAGATGACATAACATTCAAAATGTACACCAATTAATTCAGTTCAAGTGCTTTTCGGTGAGATACTCAAACAGCACAGTGATCAGCTGTAAACAACATTAATGTCAAGCTGTTTTCCTGAGACAGTAATTAAAGGCACAGGGGTAATGTAAGAAACTAAGTATTTGCTACAGGTATTGCTGTGAATTTATTAGAACTAATGGCTACCTTGTAAGGACTGACTGAGAGATTTTCCTCTTTTCCACAGCTTTCAGATCTTGCAAACTCTTCAACATCCTGCCATTCTTTATTGCGTCCTTTATGAAAGCACAAACGAGAGCCTAACAGATTTTTTCAAGGAAAAAAGAATGTTAGTGTTAGGTAAAAAAGTCTGTGTTACAAGGAAAAAAACTGACAAGATAAAACAAATACTTCATTCATGATATATGTTATTTTACCTTTTAGAAAACAATGCCAGACAGTTGAGGGCCAGGAATGGCACCATCCCAAATCATCATCATCTGAAAGTGATGACATGCAGAAAATGCCAGATTCTGATTCACTATTCGCCTATTAAAAAAAAGCAAAATGGTGTTGGTATTTTACCGCAGAGTATTTTAGGGCTGGTCTTACATGTCTTAAGACAGTCTCTAATTTGCACTTGTGGAATTGTTTTGCCTTAAATACTAATAGGAGTGTAACATGAAGACAAAGATTAAAGGAATGCACTAAATGTCAATGGAGCATTTTCATCTCCTTTTCTGAGATGCATCCTGACATTTTTGGGTTTCATTCTCTGGGATTAATTTCAACCCTATGGATTATCTTATGCTCATGTGTAAGCATTTTACCCCTTATCGTTCCTTGGTCATCTACAGAATCAGTCAAAGCACATTACTCTATGGTCCAATTACCAGAAAGCTGTAGGCTCAAGGCAGTTGCAGATAAATCACTGGAGAAAATTCGGTGTTGTTAAACAGACACATTTCAGATATAAATTAATATATGGGGAAAGGAGACACAGGACTGACAGGTTTTGTGCATCTCAAAGGAGAGGGATCCATATTTCTTTTTGAGGCATCAAACAAGATAACAAAGATTTTTAAAGCTTGCTATAGGAGTCACAATAGAAGCAGAACTTTCTTAGAAAGTGATCTCATCACAAAAAATATGAAGTAGCACAACAATCTTACCCTGTGTGGTAAAAAGAAAAGTAACAGAAAATCTAGCTTAAAAGGAATAGTATTAACACTAAACAGATTTTTTTTTAAAAAAAATTAGCTTCCCTTGTCAAAAAATTTAACCCACTACTCATACATGTTTATTTTAAAATGTTTCATAACAACTCACTCTTTCATGTCTGACTGGTGTTTCATCCACATCATTCTTGGAGAAGTTAGGATCATTGTTTGAAGATCCTGGTGGAGGACGTGCATAGGAATGTAAACTTTTGCTTGTTGCTATTATGCGAACAGGAGATGATCTACAACAGAAACATGTATTTTAAAATATCTCAGATTAAGACAACATGAGACTTTGCTGCCATTACTCTAAAATGCTTTTATTGCAAATATTTCCGTTTGCATGAGCTGAACACCAAATAAACCTCCCACACACCAGTATTCCAACGGGATGATTAAAGGGTGCAAGCTCAGGCAAACAGAACCTTTAGCAAAACTCCTGCATAGGTTCTATATAGCACCCAAATGACAGTATTACTTCCACAGTGGCATCTCCTTATCACAAAGCTGAAGTTTTTACAAATATCTTGAAGCAAATACCCTGCTCTTAAGAGAATATAAAGACATCTGCTCTGTCCAAATTATCAAATCTCATCTGCATTACTATTAACAGTATTGCATTGAGTTTTCTGTTTATAAACCTAAGAAAAGCTGTACAATAAAAAGTGAAGCCCAGAAATTTCCAAGATCCCACACTTGCTGCTCACAACCTTACAGAATTTACAGATCACAAGTCTGAGACAGTTATCACTAAAATACACATTGCATTAGATTTCCAACTAGCTGTTTAAAAAAAAAAAATCTGAAGTCTGTGCACTAGAAAGCTTTAAGAATTTAATGCAAGAAATTCCTCTTAGTTTTTATCTGCTGCTTCACATGAGGTAAATGTCAATAATTTCTGAGCCTGCTGTGGATAGGCAATGTCTTTATATCATCCTACGTCATTCAACGCCGGAAACTAAGCAGCTTTTGCACCAGGCTCTGAGATGAGTTCTGTGCATACTTTCACAGAACACATAAAAGACCAAAAAATAGGGCTCCTATTTTCAAAGTTCAAAGTCAGAGAGTGTAAAGAGTAAACGAAATATTTTGAAGACAGTATTATAAATCTCTATAGTTCAAAATTGAAATGAGTGTCAGTACCTGTTATAAAAAGCGCACTGCATCAAAGGACTCTGAGGACTTGTGGCTATATTTGCTAATTCTGTCAACCAGTTCACCCCATTCTCACAAGAATAAGCATTTTCTGGATTGCTGTTTGAGGTATGTTGGCTCCATGAAGGCCTTGAACATTCCTGATGTGAAACATCAGCACCAAGCTGAAAAAGTGCAGGTGGGGTAGAATCTGTCTGCACAGCCTGCAATTCAGGAAGATCATCTACAAACAAATGCACAAATTACCATAATTATACTCAATTCTAGCTGACACCAAATCTTCCAAATTTGGTGAAAAAAAAAGGAACCACAATAAAGTAATTTTATTTTCTCCTATCACAACTACCAACATTTCACAAACCCTATTCATAAAAATGGCCACAGAAATAGTAACATCTCTAGTTGATTACAGATTCACACAAGAAATTTAAGAAAAAATTAGGTGACTAGATAAAAATGTAGTTCGGATTTTGAAGTTTTTACTAGATTGACCAGTTTACACAGAACTGTACTGCAGAATTATTCAAAAACAACATGCTTCACTAAAATACTACAACATTCCATAAAAGATAACTAAATTAATCTGTCCTTGAAGGTGTGACACTAAAAAAATTCAACAGTAGACCACGTTCAAGGTAAAAGGTTTCCACCAGGGAACCGGAGTTAAATAACTCAGATTAACTAAATCATGAAACCTGGCTATACAGCCTGGTAGGGTGAATTCCTATCAATAGTATACACCTTTCCTATCCCATACAGAATAACAGAAGAGCCCAGCTTGTTAAGTCTGTGCTCTGTGCTGTCATGTAACTAAGTATCATTATTCTTAATCACTCCATAATTTCAATTAAATGTGTTAATATTTCACTGATTATATTGATGCTTTCTAAAGTATATGCTGTTTTTCTCCAATACAAAAGAACTGACGTAATGTTCCTCTATTCCAGAACCTTTATTTGCAGCAGATCTAAAGCAATGTAATTTCCCTTTAGGAGGAGCTCTTGAGCTTTGTGTTTGTTTTTCTTGTGCCAAAACAACCACGCTCCTCTGGGGATTAGAAGCAAAAATTTGTGGCTCTGAGCTCAAGAACACATTTGAGTCATCAGGCCAGTGTGTCAGAACTGGAAATGGGTTAAAGGGAACAGTGACTTGCAAAGTAAGACCTTCAGATATCACAATTCCCTGCCCTAGTCAAGTTAAAAATCAGCAATCTCATTCAGTCAGCTTCCAGTAATTTCAGTATAGGAAATCTAAAACAAACTTCAGAATTCAGCTTCCTCTGAAAAAATCATGTTATTTACCAAGTTCCATGTGCTCATCACAAGATGCATATCCAGGAGAAGAGGGAAGGTTTTCATCACACTTCAGCAACTCCAGTGACTCGTTCATCCCTGAAGTTCTCTTGTCCACGACCAGGAGGAGTTTCTGAACTGCATTAGGCATTTGATTTGTCTTCACTTCCCACACCATGTTAGGATGCTCCAAAGTATCTGACTTTAGAAAGACAAGGGTTAGAAATTTGTATACATGTGAACTATTTTGAGTTGCATCTGATATACTACTTCATTACCAGGGCCCTGTTGAGTATCACAGCATATTTTAGGGGTGTCTAGACATGATCTTGTACAATCCTTACAGAAAACAGAGCGAACTCGGAAGTCAGGAGGCTGCCTGGGGCCCTGACCATTTGAGTTTCTAGTATCTTGAAGGATGGAGACTCCCTGGCACTTCCCCTGTTCCAGTAACCACTCCTGCTGTAAAGAAGCTGTTCCTTATGCAGGTTTGAACTTCCCACAGCCTGTGCCCACTGCCTTCAAGAGTCTGGAGTTACCTCCTCAACCACCACTGACGCCAAGATAAACAACATTCACTTGGTATCCTAAGCCACTCAACCCATCACAAAAGGCAATCAGATGGGTCAGACGAGATTTGATTTTGGCTAATCTGTCCTGGCTATTCCCAGACAACTTCTTGCCTTACAAAGAGGGTGGACATGGCTGTCAGGAGAATTTGCCCCATAATATTCCTGAAGGCTAAGGCTGACCAGCCTGTAGTTTCCCCACATCCTCCCCCTTGAAGCCTGGTGTGACATTTTCTTTCTTCCAGTCATTGGGAGCCATGCTGCCACTAAATCCACTGCTTTTTTGGAGACCATCCTCACAATACGTCCCTGCCCGCGGCAGGGGGCTTGAAACTAGATGACTTTTAAGGTCCCTTCAAACCCAAAACATTCTGTGACCCACGACTGACACCGGCCTGGAGGGATCCCATCTGGTCCCACTGCCTCGTGCACGGATGCCCCACAGAACCAGCCTCCCCCTCACTTGCTCCGCTTCTACCACAGACAAAGAAGTGTCTTGCTCTCTCAGAGGCAAGTTGCTACACCCAGGATTTGAGGAACCTGGGAACAGGCCTGGAAAATGAAGATCAAAGCAAAAATGCTGTCCTCAGCCTTGTGAGATCAGGTCTCCTCTGCCATTTAGCATCAGGCCCACATTTTTCCCAGTTGCCCTTTCAGCACCAGTGTCTCTGCAGAAGCCTTTTCCATTACCCTTCCCATCTCTGGCCTCCAGGAAGAGTCTCAAACACACTGGACTCCCAACATCCTTAGCTGTGTTGCAAATGGAAAGATAAAGAAGCCTCTACTAGAAGATTTCGCTGCAGTTTCACTTCCCCAAATCCCAGTAATGTAACGTTTATACCAAACCCACTGTTTTAAATCACCTTCAGCAGAGAACTGTGTGCTTATTTTACACAACCACTGCCTCTAAAAGGTAGTAAACAGTGTTATCCAATCTTTAGTAATTTGGTTATCTACTTTTTTTTTTCAGATGAGCATGAATTAAAGCTACCATAACATGGTTACCTTGTACTTTAATGAAGTGTCCTTGAAAAAGTAATCGTGAGTTTCTCGTGAAAGAGCAGAGAACACAGCTTAGTAAGAAAGAAAACCTGGAAAGTCTACCGTATGCATGCCCACTAAGTAAGCTACATTAGAGAAATACCAACGATAGCTTAAAAAAATGTAATATTTTCGTATCATAGAATGAAGGGACCTCTGGAGGTCATCTAGTCCAGCCCCTTCCACTGCTGAAGTAGGTTCACCTACAGCAGGTTGCACAGGACCATGTCCAGGAGGCTTTTGACTGGAAAATTTCTACCCTTCTGATCTCCTAATCTTTCAAATATATGCAAAATTTATATAAACTTGCATGCTAAACATAAAAAGATGTTTGATTCTACTCAAATGGCACTACTACAAAGCTACATCAGCTTATTCTGATTTTAAGGTGGAGAAGAAAGGTCACAGAAATGAGAATATACAACTCAAACTCACATTATTTTCACCTCCAAAAAACACCTTTAACACAATTTATACCCCTGTCACCCATGAGGGACATTAAAATTACAGAACACCACAACAGCAGATAGCTCAGTTACTTCTGAATAGAAAAACCAGACCTCAGCAGTACAGGTCAAGACCTTGAAGATTATCTCCAACTAATCAACTCTGAAAAGCCACTCCTTGTTTTTCTGCCTTATCTACGTCTTTCCTTTCCCCCCTTCTACCCTGTTTTTCTTTCCTCTATTTTTTTCCCTCTCTTCCTTTCCCATCTTCCTGCCAAAATGAAGAAGTAAACTTATTTCTGGAATGTTACCTTCTCCTTCCTTCCTGCCAGGTGCCAACACTTGAAAGTACGTGTCCTGGTACCCCAACACTGAAGGTCAGAGATAAGGTACAGATAGCAAATGCTAGTATCAAAAAAGATACTTGAGAAATGGATTATTCCTCCAAGTCACGAGAATTTCTCTAAACCAAAGCCATCTGTATACGAAAGCCAAAAAATCATCTAACAAATGAATTGCAAAGAAATTGAAAGAGAATTACAAAGAAAAACAAACAAAGTACCCAACTTTAAATTTTTTTATTCTACTTGATTAAAGCCTGCTTTGGACATCACGTTCTTCTCCTCAGCCTTTCAATGGTTTGAACATGAAGGGGATTGGTCATTAATTAGCTTGTGAAGAATTTTTAAAATTCAACTTTATGTTGAAAATTTATTGTGTCAGATGTTGTCTAGAACCACGCTTCACAGGACTGTAATTACTGTGGCTGTCTTTGGAGGCTACATGAAATTCTTATTTTGTGCTTTAAAGTAAGTTAATTTGTCATGCTGAAACAAACGGCACTACTAACAAAAACCTTATTAATTGAATCACGTCTTTTTCTGAGGGACAAAAATAAAATTGGGAGAAAAGTAAATAAAGACTGTGGATGAGAAGGGGTTCAGCAGGAACTGGGCAGCATCCACCCAAACCGCACTGCGCAGGAATGCCTGGGTGGAAGAGCTTCCCGTGGTTTTCTTCCTTCTGCTATTTGCCTTTCTTCCCCCAACTTACTGACGAAGTTTCAGGCCAGGTCTACGCCTGAGCAATAAGCTGGACGGAGTTTAATTTGGAAGACAGCTTCTCCAAGCAAAACACAACATACTGGCAAGACTGGACCTACACCAGGGACTTTTCCTGGCGCAGCTGCTTTGATGAGGAATCCTCGCTGCACATCCCCGGCCGTGCCAGAGCGCGCAGCCGAGGCAGAGCGTGATTCACCATGTTTTCGAAGCCCGGGCGGCCTGTTCGCTGCCGCAGGGCGGGCCGCGCTCCCCCCGCAGCCCCAGCCCCGCTGCGGGCCCATGAGGACGGCGTTCCCAGGGCGGCTCGGGGGCGGCGGAGCCCCGGGACCGCCGGGAGGAGCCCCCACCCCGGGCGCCCCCTCACAGCACCCCCCTCACACGCACACCCCTCACAGCA